>JBBPBX010064243.1:0-20308 GCA_038048925.1 Garcialebias charrua | reverse complement strand
CACACACACACACACACACACACACACACACACACACACAAACCAGATTCCAAAAAAGTTGGGACACTAAACAAATTGTGAATAAAAACTGAATGCAATGATGTGGAGATGGCAAATGTCAATATTTTATTCGTAATAGAACATAGATGACAGATCAAAAGTTTAATCTGAGTAAATGTAACATTTTAAAGGAAAAATATGTTGATTCAAAATTTCACAGTGTCAACAAATCCCAAAAAAGTTGGGACAAGTAGCAATAAGTGGCTGGAAAAAGGAAATTGAGCATATAACAAACAGCTGGAAGACCAATTAACACTAATTAGGTCAATTGACAACATGATTGGGTATAAAAAGAGCTTCTCAGAGTGTCAGTGTCTCTCAGAAGCCAAGATGGTAAGAGGATCACCAATTCCACCATTGTTGCGCAGAAAGATAGTGCAGCAATACCAGAATGGTGTTACCCAGCATAAAATAGCAAAGACTTTTAAGTTATCATCATCAACCGTGCATAACATCATCAAAAGATTCAGAGAATCTGGAACAATCGCTGTGCGTAAGGGTCAAGGCCGTAAAACTCTACTGGATGCTCGTGATCTCCGGGCCCTTAAACGTCACTGCACCTCAAACAGGAATGCCACTGTCAAGGAAATAACAGAATGGGCTCAGGAATACTTCCAGAAAGCATTGTCAGTGAACACAATCCACCGTGCCATCCGCCGTTGCCAGCTGAAACTCTACAGTGCAAAGAGGAAGCCATTTCTAAGCAAGCTCCACAAGCTCAGACGTTTGCACTGGGCCAGGGGTCATTTAAAATGGAGTGTGGCAAAATGGAAGACTGTTCTGTGGTCAGATGAGTCACGATTTGAAGTTCTTTATGGAACACTGGGACGCCATGTCATCCGGACCAGAGAGGACAAGGATAGCCCAAGTTGTTATCAACGCTCCGTTCAGAAGCCTGCATCACTGATGGTATGGGGTTGCATGAGCGCTTGTGGCATGGGCAGCTTGCATGTCTGGAAAGGCACCATTAATGCAGAGAACTATGTTCAGGTTCTAGAACAACATATGCTCCATCTAGACGTCATCTCTTTCAGGGAAGACCCTGCATTTTTCAACAAGATAATGCCAGACCACATTCTGCAGCAATCACAACATCATGGCTACGTAGGAGAAGGATCCGGGTACTGAAATGTCCAGCCTGCAGTCCAGATCTTTCACCTATAGAGAACATTTGGTGCATCATAAAGAGGAAGGTGCGACAAAGAAGGCCCAAGACGATTGAACAGTTAGAGGCCTGTATTAGACATGAATGGGAGAGCATTCCTATTTCTAAACTTGAGAAACTGGTCTCCTCTGTCCCCAGACGTCTGTTGAGTGTTGTAAGAAGAAGGGGGGATGCCACACAGTGGTAAAAATGGACTTGTCCCAACTTTTTTGGGATTTGTTGACGCCATGAAATTTTGAAACAACATATTTTTCCCTTAAAATGATACATTCTCTCAGTTTAAACTTTTGATCTGTGATTTGTGTTCTATTCTGAATAAAATATTAGATGTTGGCACCTCCACATCATTGCATTCAGTTTTTATTCACAATTTGTTTAGTGTCCCAACTTTTTTGGAATCCGGTTTGTACTTGATTTATAAATTATATATTTTATTCATTATATAACCCTATTATTTCAATTCCTTTATCCTTTATTTTTACTTTTCATACTTTTTGTGCGTTCACAATATATTTTACTGATATCTGACATCACTGGTATCTTTATCATCTAACAGAAAGAAAAAAAAAGTTCAGAATGACAGAAATCCATCCCAGGGACGGAAACTTTAATCCGTCAAACTGCAACTAAAATCATCCATCCATCCATCCATCCATCCATCATCTTTTACCCGCTTCTTCCATTTTTGGGTCACGGGGGTCGCCGGTGTTACACCATATTCTGTGACCTATCGTATATTGTGACCATAGGGGGCGCTGTTGCATTTTTACGTCATACTTTGCAATAACTGATTAACACTGTCGTATTCTGTTACGTCTATATTTCCATCATAATCATGATTTTAGTGGGCAAATGTTATTTTTTTTATTTTTTGGAGGAATGAGGCTGACTCTCTTTCCTTCCTCCAAAGAATAAAAAGTAAAATCTGATCACTAATATCATGACTATTATGAAAATATAGATGGTAACACAATATGATAGTGTTAATCAAATATTTATTTATAAAATTTATTCATTTTAAAATACAATACAAACAATCCCATAAACGATAAGAATACAAAATGTAAACAAAATGAAAGGTAGCAGAAAGAAGAAAAAAATCTTATCTGCCCCTTTTTTCAAACAATTAGTTCAAACAATAATAAAGTAACAGAACAAAATGAATAACTCTTTCTAATTTTTCTAACTCTAATACATTACACATTAAGCTACTTCATATATTTTTTAACAAATATGGCAAATGACGATGCCATCTCCTCTGCCCTCCACACAGCTCTCACACATCTGGACACAAAGGACTCTTATGTTAGAATGCTGTTCATCGACTTCAGCTCGGCATTCAACACCATCATCCCCCAACAGCTCATCCTTAAACTGGACAGTCTGGGGCTGAACACCTCAATGTGTAACTGGCTGCTAGACTTCCTGACCGGGAGACCACAGACAGTACGGGTCGGGAGTAACACATCTAGCACCATCACATTGAACACAGGGGCCCCACAAGGATGTGTGCTGAGCCCCCTTCTATTCACCCTGCTAACACACGACTGCACACCATCGTACAGCTCCAACCACTTCATCAAGTTTGCGGACGACACAACAGTGGTAGGTCTCATCAGCAACAACGATGAGACGGACTACAGGAACGAGGTGAGCCGCCTGGCCTTGTGGTGCGGACACAACAATCTCACTCTCAACGTGGAGAAGACAAAGGAGATTGTTGTGGACTTCAGGAAGAGGGATGCCCAACATGCCCCTCTGACCATCAACAGCACCGCAGTGGAGAGAGTAGACAGCACCAAGTTCCTGGGAGTGCACGTCTCAAAGGACCTGTCCTGGAGCAGGAACACTGCATCACTGGCCAAGAAGGCTCACCAGCGTCTCTACTTTCTCCGCAAGCTGAAAAGGGCTGGAGCTTCAACCCCCATCATGTGCACCTTCTACAGAGGTGCCATAGAAAGTGTCCTGACCAGCTGCATCACGGTGTGGTTTGGTGCATGTACTGCATCCTGCCGCAAGAGCCTCCAGCGCATCGTGAGAGCAGCTGAGAAGATCGTCGGCACCTCCTCCCCCTCACTGCAGGACAGACGCCAAATTTACACTACATGCGATCCGGCTCTGCCCCACAGGTCGCAGCTGAGCGAGTCCAATTTCCACTACCTCCGCTCCACTCAGGTCCACCTGGATGCGCCGCTCCGAGACGCATGCGCGGGAATTGCGAGATTGCGTGATAAATCAAGTGATAAATAAGTAAGTCAGAACAAAACAATTCATTCGGTGGAAGAAGGAGAACAACAGTAGAGACTGCTGCCTTGATCTTCTCTCGTAAATGAGCGACAGGACATGGTTTGAGCAACAGGAAGTGATGTATTACATTTCAGAATAAAATACTTTATTTATTTATTTCTTGTATTGCGTTTGTAGGCGTAGTCATAAATGATAGTTTGACAGCATTTTTGTACAAATAAATCCGTATAGAGCTAGGATTAGTCCGCCCGTGGTGATTTTATTTTGTAAATACGGATGTTGTGCTCGTTCCTTTTCCTGTTGGTGCGACGTAATCTTTAAAAGTTGACTCCGGCACAGCTCCGGCGTCCGGCAGAAATAGGATCAATTCTAATTTTGACGGACTGCCGTCCGCTCGCCGCCGCCCCCGTGCGGAGCCAGTGTAAACTCTCTCATTGATTATAATGGGTGCGTATTTGCTGCGGAGGTCGGACCGGAGCGGGGCGGAGCCGGAACGCATGTAGTGTAAATTTGGCGTTACACAGCAACCGCCTCACTCGGAAAGCCCTCTGCATGGCAGGTGATCCCACACACCCACTACACAGCTGCTTCAGACTGCTGCCATCAGGGAGGAGACTGAGAAGTCTCCAGGCTCGAACCAGCAGACTGAGAGACAGCTCTGTTCATCAGGCAGTCAGGATGCTAAACACTCTGCCTGCTCTGCCTCCCCTCCCATTTGAACTGCCTTAACACAAAAAACTTTCTCACACATTACCACACAACACAAAGATTTTAACACTGGACTCTGTGTCATCAAACGGGTTATTCACTAAACTCTCGGTCATGTGCTCATTCAGTTTGCACTACTTCTCATATTTGCACTAATGTTTGTATTACATCACTGCCTATAGTCATACTACTGTTTACATTCACTGTTTACATTTATTAATACTGTTTACATTTATTACTACTGTTTACATTTACACTACTTTTATATCTACACTACTGCTGATACATATACAGTATTCTCTGACCAGCCTTATTTAAGGATGCCCAATGTGCCTTACTGCATATGCCACTTTTGCCTCTATACCAACATCAACTACTACCTCATACATATACTGTGTACATTAACTCATATGCTGCTTTGCCACTCTTTGCAAATGTCAATGCTAGAACCTTCAGTTTATTTTATAGATATACTTTTTATACTTTTTTTATACTACTATGCAAAAACTCAGGACAGTATTACACTTTTATTATTTCATTTTATGCTTATGTTTATTAAATGTTTCAGTGTTTTAGTGTTTAAATGGTTACTGTTGCACCGAGGGACTGAGAGAAACGCAATTTCAATCCTGTGTATGTCCTGTACATATTGCAGTTCTGACAATAAAAGTTGACTTTGACAAAGTAAGATGTCACAAGATGGTCACAATATACGATAGGTCACAGAATATGGTGTAACACCAAAAAACATGCTTGTTAGGCTCATTGGTTAGGCTGATTGGTGACTCTAAATTGACCCTAGGTGTGAGTGTGAGAGTGGATGGTTGTTTGGTGTGAGTGAGACAGGTCCCTCTTGTAAATGAGTCCCCGTGACTCATCGAGGCTAGCCTGTATAAATAAAGGTTGAATGAATGAATGAATGAATGAACACCGGTGCCCATGTGTGCAAGGGGCGGGGTACACCCTGGACAAATCACAAATCCAACTTCACTGAAAAGCTGTTTAGATACAAACCTAATCTGTGACGCAGAACGTTTGGGTTGAAAACAGCACCTTGGGTTTTGTTGTGTTGCAGTTTGTCCTTTAAACGACATCGTTCCTCTTTATAATCTGCATCTGTGTTTTCCAGAAACTCGGACATTTCTTCAGCAGCCAGCCACTTCCTCTCGTTGTTCAGCCTGATGTCTCCTCATCTCTGTTAGCCAAAGTTTCATTTAAATAATAGTTTCGGAACGGGTACAGACGAACTGAAATCAAGAAAATTAAAAGTTACAGAAAATTAAATCGTAGTCTAAAAGTACAGAACAATAACTCACATTTCCAATCTTCGTTGACGTAAAAGAAGTACTTCCGGGCACTCTTCTTCTTTAGTTGTTTTAGCTGTGCAGCGGTATTATTTGCTTAGCAGCGACGCCATCTGTTCAAGAGAAGAACTGCAGTGAGTGCAGCACGTCTGACAGAAAACTCTGTTTGCGGAAAAAGTAGAAAGTAGAAGAGATATACAGTATATATATTTTTTTGAAACCTCATCATCGTGTAGGTTCTTTTTTATTGTGGTTGGGAAATAATAGTTTGGTGCATTACCGCTACCATTAAATTATTAAATTTGTTCATTTTTTTTTTACAAAAGAAACAATACAAGACAATCTCATAAATGATAGTGTACAAAATATAAAAAAATGAAAGGTAGCAGAAAGAAGAATAAATCTTATTATATCTGCCCCTTACTTCCAACAATCAGATTAAACAACAATAATCAACCATGTAAACAATAATAATCTTCAACCAACTTTTTCCAACAATCAGATTAAACAATAATAATCTTCAACCAACAGTACAAAATGACTAACTCTTTCTAATTTTCTAACTAATACAATACACAAACAGGAAGTAGCGGTTGAAAACAGAACCCGGCCACACATCTCGTCAAAATGGAGAGAATATTTCAGGTACGTGTTGCTATCGGGCAAGTTGTATTTATTCTGTCATGCAAACTAGTTTTAGCGATGTTACATGTTGTCCGGAGCGGAAACAGCTGAACGTCACGTGACGTGAATGTTCGCTACGGCAGAACTGAGTCGGAAAATCTGTTTCCATCTGTCGTTTTGCGCATCTGCTCATTTTCGAAGATCCCAAAAACCACCTCAAGCGAGCGTATAAACTTTTTGGCGAATTTGAGGAAGTAAATTCGGATTTTGCCGTTTCCATTAAGCTTTTCTGCTGCGATACTTCAAAATGCGCAGCTAGAAACCTTGATGGAAACACGACTTGTGAGAGTTTGGAGTTATAACAGAACCACGCACCATCATATGTAAATTACAAGCTGAGGTAACACATACATGTAAATTGACAGATCACACCTTAACAGTAGGGGGTTCTTAGTAGTAGTAGGTCTTCTGTCAGAGACCTCAAGGGAACTCCCTACTGTTAAGGTGTGATCTGTCAATTTACATGTGTTACCTCAGCTTGCAATTTACATATGATGGTGCATGGTTCTGTTATAACTCCAAACTCTCACAGTTTGTATTCAGTGAATTGAAAAAGCCTCCTGGATAGGAGTCGAAACGTTTTCTGCAACAAATAAAGTCCAGTTGATCTTGTATTGAACGCCTTTTTGATTTTATCATGTCCTGGACGACTGAGAATCTTCACCAGCATGTTGTAGAATAAACTTTTATTGTTCATCAATTTTTCAACTGGTTGTCAGTCATTGCATTTTATTTGAATATCAGCAACAACAACAAAAAAGTTAATTTTATTAGTTAGAAAAAAGTTTAATCCAGATATTTGTGTATTCTTGCATGTGTGTGTATCAAGTAAACACATCTTTTGTCTCCTGTGTTGCTGCAGAAGCATCAGTATGTACACAAGAATACAGTAAATGCAACATAATGGTGAAGATGTCTTTGAGACAAAGTGAAAATGACAACCACAATAAAACCCTCACCAAACATACTGTAATTAGACTTTAAATGCAACATTGTTGAATTTAAGGGAATTGTTTTTCAGTTGATTGTTAATCGTTGAATTTTTTTCATTTAGTTTGATTGTAATCAGTCTAAAATCCAAGATAAATCACAAATTTAGAAAAGTACAGGGGAATATGAGTTACTAACCCAGGTTTGCAACACAAATAATAAACACAACAAGTGTTGGAAAAAGGTTTTGAGACTAAAGTAAATACAAAACCAATCACAATTCAACCAATTCTAACACTAATTGAAAACGTGAAATTCTGTCATTTTTAACAAACTTAAGTTGTTGAAAACATTTCCAACTGATTGTACACTGGTATTTATTTATTTATTTATTTTAAACATTTTTCGCCTGACGATAAAAAAAAATCACACACACACAAAAAATAAAATAAAATAAAACACGAAACTGCAAATAAAATAAAATAAAATAAATAAAATAAAAACCACACACACACACACACATGACCAGGTTTATTAGTTGCTTATTTCAGGTTTTATATTTATTACCAGGAGCTGTCGATTAAATGAAAGTTACAACCTTATTTTGTTTTACCATAAAATTCGGTTTGATTTTTATTTGAGCCAGAGCCATACTGTATAAAGCTCTGATTTGAGCCATTGCCAGTTTCCATAGCAACCGGTGACTCACTCATTCCTGCGCTCTGATTGGCTGATCTGCGCTTTCGGTTTGGCTGCTCTCTTCTTCGCTCTGCGCATGCTCCTGACGGGGAAGGACAGTTTACGCAAAAGTTAACTTTTTAATTCTAGGACTTCCGGCAAGATGGCGGAGAGAGCGGCTGCGCTGTGAAGAGCTCTGGGTAGCAAGCTCGAAAAACATGTAGTTTGATCACTTATGAGTCCTGACTTGGAAAAAGAAAAGAAAACGGAGTTCAACCTTGAAAAGTTTAAAATAAAAGAAGTCCAGTGAAGACGTGAGAAGAACAGCAGGCGAGAAAAAAACGACGATGATGGCTAGCAACAGACCTAGCAACAAAGCTAACAAGGCCCTGCTAGCACACGACTACTCACAAGATATGGATACCGACGCCAAAGGGAAAAAAAATCCCTTATCATCACCAGGCAAGCCTCCAATAACACACAAAAAATCTAAGGGAGAAGAGGAGGTTAGTTCAATTGCATCCAATGACAAGATTTTGGAAGCAGTTGAAAACCTACAGAAAATGATGCTAAACTTCAGTGAAGAAATGAAACAGATTACGCTCTCCCCCAGCCAGCATGCACAGGTGGGCCCCATATGGTATACATATGTGCAAAAAACATGGGTCCCAAAAGGTTTTGTCCACGGTTTCCATGGTGGCCCCACATGGGTTGGCCCAGATAGATTTTAATGGGCCCTGACTGGGTTTTCAGTGGGACCCATATGTTTAACTTAAATGAGACCCATGTAAAACCCATGTGTGTACCTTGAAGAATATCTACCTGGGACTAAACTGGGTCCCAACTGGGCTAAAAATATGGGTAATAAGTGGGTTTGTCCACGGTTTCCATGGTGGCCCCACATGGGTTGGCCCAGATAGATTTTAATGGGCCCTGACTGGGCTTTCAGTGGGACCCAGATGTTTAACTTAAATGAGACCCATGTAAAACCCATGTGTGTGCCTTGAAGAATATCTACCTGAGACTAAACTGGGTCCCAACTGGGCTAAAAATATGGGTTATAAGTGGGTTTGTCCACAGTTTCCATGGTGGCCCCACGTGGGTTTGCCCGGATAGACTATAATGGGCACTGTCTGGGCTTTCAGTGGTTCCCAGATGGTTAATTTACATGAGGCTCATTACAGACCCATGTGTGTTCTTACCAGCATAATTTATGTGTCGGATTTTCCGATCCAACCTGCCGAGAGCACGTATATTGCACCATACTCTGTGACTTCTGTCTTAACATTGTGTGAGTTACACTCAAAGAACACTCTGAGCCTCACAACAGATAATACCCAATCTTTAACAAGAGGCAGTTCTATAACACAGATGTCCTTCTGACTCATGGTGCAGCCCGGAACACTAAAATACTGCTAAACATTATGGGAAATCAACATAGTCCACTCCCCGTTTTTGATTGTGGCACTATGAGTTGTAATTCTTGTTGGCTTTGATCAACGGATACAGATTTAAACTATAATTGAACACTAATATACCGCTAAGCATGATGGGAAATCAACACGGTTCACTTCCTGTTTTTTAGTTTAGTTTTTGATTGTGGCACTATGAGTTGTAATTCTTGTTGGTTTTGATCAACAGATACAGATTTAAAATATACATTGAATTTATAAATGTAAATTCAATGTACAGTTTAAATCTGTATCTGTTGATCCCACATTTATACCACTTGGGATAAATACAGTTAGCCCACATGGGCTTCCCATGCTGGGCACATTATACTAAAATCACATGGGTCCTATATACTGATGCACATGTCTGTCCCATTCCCAGTTAGCCCACATAAAAAAAATGAGCTGGGGCCTATATATATATGCCCAGGTTGAAGCCATGTAAGATCATCCCACATTTAGCCCACTTGGGGTAAATACAGTTAGCCCACATGGGCTTCCCATGCCGGGCCCATTATACCAAAACCACATGGGTCCCATATAATGATGTCCATTTCTGTCCCATTCCAAGTTAGCCCACATAAAAATGAACTGGGGCCTGTATATCCATGCCAAGGCTGAACCCATGTAAGGTTATACGACACTTATCCCACTTGGGGTCAATATAGTTAGCACACATGGGCTTCCCATACTGTGACCATTATACTAAAACCACATGGGTCCCATATAATGATGACCATTTCTGTCCCATTCCCAGTTAGCCCACATAAAAATGTACTGGGCCCTATATATCCATGCCCAGGTTGAACCCATGTAAGGTGATCCCACATTTATACCACTTGGGATGAATACAGTTAGCCCACATGGGCTTCCCATGCTGAGCACATTATACTAAAATCACATGGGTCCCATATACTGATGCATATATCTGTCCCATTCCCAGTTAGCCCAAATAAAATTAAACTGGGGCCTATATATCTATGCCCAGGTTCAACCCATGTAAGGTCGGCCCACTCTTATACCACTTGGGGTAAATACAGTTAGCCCACATGGGCTTCCCATGCTGGGCCCATTATACCGAAACCACATGGGTCCCATATAATATTGCCCATTTCTGTCCCATTCCCAGTTAGCCCACATAAAAATGTAGTGGGCCCTATATATCCATGCCCAGGTTGAACCCATGTAAGGTGATCTCACATTTATACCACTTGGGATAAATACAGTTAGCCCACATGGGCTTCCAATGCTGGGCCCATTATACCAAAACCACATGGGTCCCATATAATGATGCCCATTTCTGTCCCATTCCCAGTTAGCCCACATAAAAATGTATTGGGCCCTATATAACCATGCCCAGGTTGAACCCATGTAAGGTGATCCCACATTTATACCACTTGGGATAAATACAGTTAGCCCACATGGGCTTCCCATGCTGGGCCCATTATACCAAAACCACATGGGTCCCTTATAATATTGCCCATTTCTGTCCCAATCCCAGTTAGCCCACATAAAAATGTAGTGGGCCCTATATATCCATGCCCAGGTTGAACCCATGTAAGGTGAGCCCACATTGATACCACTTGGGATAAATACAGTTAGCCCACATGGGCTTCCCATGCTGGGCCCATTATACTAAAACCACATGGGTCCCATATAATAATGCCCATTTATGTCCCATTCCCAGTTAGCCCACATAAAAATGTAATGGGCCCTATATATCCATGCCCAGGTTGAACCCATGTAAGGTGAGCCCACATTGATACCACTTGGGATAAATACAGTCTGCCCACATGGGCTTCCCATGCTGGGCCCATTATACTAAAACCACATGGGTCCCATATAAAATTGCCCATTTCTGTCCCATTGCCAGTTAGCCCACATTAATCCTGTATAGGACCCATATATTTAGCCCAACAGGGCTCACAAAATGGGTTCCTTTATGGGATAACCATATGGGTCTCATGCAGTTAGCCCAGATAAATCCCATGCCCACTCATTACCCAACTAGCCCACAATAACCCCATGTGGGGCCCAACTATGCATGTTGCTAATATTACGAAAACGGTGGAGTTTAACAGCGCCGAAATCCAAGATTGTAAAAAGAAAAGTGGAAATATGGAAAAAGAGATAATACAGCTCAAAACCACAATCACTGAGCTGACAAAGAAAGTCCAAGATAATGACAGAAAAGCAGCAGAGTCAGAGCGCTATATAAGAAGATGGAATCTGCGCATTAATGGCTTAAAAGAGGAAAAAGATGAAGACACAAGGCAGAAAGTCGCGGTTCTCTTCACGCAGATTATGCCCCATTGGAAAGAGAAGATGGACGTGATTCTCGACACTACATACCGCATTGGCCCAAACAACATCAACCGCCCACGACAGATTATTGTGCGGTTCACCGGTCGAGTCTTCAGAGATGAACTTTGGCGATCCACTAAACAACACCCCACCTGCAGAGAGCTCAAAATCCGATTCGCTGAGGACCTCACCAAAGAAGACCGGGATGCACGACTGGCTGTCTGGCCAAAAGTGGAGCAAGCACGGAAAGCTGGGTTAAAGGCAGTGTTTAAAGGGCCGTACGCCTTCATCAATGGACAACGAGTTACTCCTTAGCTATGTATAACAGATTTACATGACATTTCCAAGTTCAGGTAATTTTGTTAAAAAGAGTTTTGCTACCTACAGTTCAGGTTATTCTCAGGTAAAAACCACTCAAGTTCTGTTTTAGTTCTTTTATTATTAGCATTATTAATTTTTTGTTTTTTACTATTTTTTATTTTTTATGTTTAACTTGAAAAGTGAACTTTCACTAATTTCTGTTAATGCAAGGGGCCTCAGAGACTTAACGAAGAGGAAAAGTTTTTTTTTATTCTGTAAAGGGAAAAATGCAAATGTAATATTTTTACAAGAAACCCACTCAAAACATGAAGACAGCAACTTTTGGTCTAAACAATGGGGAGATGAAGCTTATTTTTGTCATGGCTCTTCAAGATCAGCAGGAGTAGCGATTCTTCTAAAAAACTTCCAAGGTCGGATCATTTCACATAAGATGGATGAAAATGGTCACTGGTTATTTCTCACTATATGTTTGGATAACTTAATAATTATTTTGTTAAACATATATGGATATAATAACTTAAGCCAAAACAAATTATTGCTGGAAGAAATAGCCTTAAAATTAGATCACCTTAAATTAAGGTGCCGTGATGGAGTAGTGCCAGCCAGATGTTTGCAAATGCCAACGTACCAACTTGTGCAGCTGTACTTCGTAACCTTATGTACATATGTATGTGTAGGCTAACAAACTCTGCAAATATCATCATCTATACTCTGACCAACCCCGTACAGAGCTCGGTTAGGTTCTATTCAAGTCTGTGGAATAACTGGCGCCTTAAATTATTTGGCAATGGATGAACATTCTATTTTTACTGTGTCTTGTTGATGTTATCTTTTTAATTTTTATTTTTTGGTGGTTGTTGTTTTGTTACTATGGACCATATGCGTCTGAAATAAAGTTTTGATTGATTGATTGATTGATTGATAACCTACTCGACAAACAATGTCATATTTGGAGGGGATATCAACCTAGTTCAAGATGAATTTTATGATAAGTGGCCTTCTAAACATAACTCAAGTTACCCAAACAAAATATTTAATAACTTTTGCAATAAACAAAATCTAGTTGATGCGTGGCGTCATCTTAATCCCAATAGTATAACATTCTCTTGGTTTGGCTCAATTAGCAAATCAAGAATTGATCACTGGCTTGTAGCAAATGACTTATTGACCAATGAAATCAATTCTGACATCTCTGCTGCACCTTTAACTGACCACAGTCTCATTTATTTACAAGTTAAACCCCAAAACTGGAAACCAGGTACAAGTAAATATTGGAAATTTAACTCCAACCTTCTTAAAAGTGACACCTATTGCCAAAAAATCAAGGAATTAATCCTGAACATAAACAACTCTGTAGAATTAAAAAGCCCAGTCCAGAAATGGGAATTCCTAAAATACAAGATTAGATCTCATTCAGTAAACAAATTAAAAAAGAACTCCAAGAAAAAATAACTTGATATTATACAACAACTAAATATATATTGTAATAAGATTAATCCCTCAGTAGAAGACAAACAACAAATGCTAAACCTCCAATCTAAACTAGATGAAATGTATATCCAAAGGACCCAAGGAGCGTTTATTAGATCAAGAGCGAGATGGATTGAGGAGGGAGAAAAAAACACTGCCTACTTCTGTAACTTGGAAAAAAGAAGGCAACAACACAACTCTATCAAATCTTTAATAATAAATGATATAGAAACCAACAATGAAAAATTAATATCAACGGAGATCTTTAAATTCTATAACAACCTATATACTTCCAAATTTTCTGCACAAAAATCTTCCACCTTCCTTAATCAAATTAAAACATTTATTCCTAAAATAGAAGATAATTACAAACAAACCTGTGATGACAATATTACAATAGGAGAACTTGATAAGGCTGTTAATCGCTTATCATTGAACAAAGCACCTGGTCCAGACGGTCTTACTGGAAACTTTTATAAACATTTTTGGGAAGACATAAAAATACTACTACATCAAGTGTTTACAGAAATTTTAAAAAATGATATTCTACCTACGACAATGAGACAAGGAGTTATTATATCTATCCCAAAACAAGATAAGGACCCAAGAATTATTGAAAATAGAAGACCTATTACACTTAGAAATTCAGATTATAAACTACTAACTTACATATTCACCATGTGTCTCCAAACTGGGATCTCAAATATTGTTGCAGAATCACAATCTGGCTTTTTAAGAGGAAGATCAATCCATAACAAATATTAGACTAGTAAAGGACCTAATTGAATATAGGGACATGATCAATGATGATGGCTTTGTTCTTTTCCTTGACTTTTATAAAGCCTTCGACTCTGTAGAACATCAATTTTTATTTTCAGTTCTCGAAAATTTTGGATTTGGAGATAAATTTATAAACTTAATAAGAGGTCTATATCAAAACATTAATAGTTGTGTAATACTATCTAAAGGCACCACAGCGAGATTTAACATTAATGTAGGAATCCCTCAAGGGTGTCCTATCTCCCCGTATCTTTTTATCTTAGTTGCAGAAATGTTAGCAATATATCTAAAACACTGCACAAACATTAAGAAATTAAACATTTTTGGTACAGAATTAATTATTAGCCAGTTAGCTGATGAACTACTGTTTTCTTAAAAAATCATGAACAGGTTCCAATTGTAATTGAAAAAATCAAATTATTCTCAGAGGCCTCAGGGCTAACGCTAAATTTAAAAAAATGTGAACTCATAGCTATTCATGACACATCCCTAAAGGAAATCTCTGGCATTCCAGTCAAATCTGAAATCAAATATCTAGGAACTATTATAACTAAAAACCAAGAATCAACATTAACCATTGAAATTTTTTTAAAGGGGACCACAGATTCAAAATTCACTTTTTAATGTTTATTTTACTCAACTTTGGGTATGTACTTCATAAAAAAACAGTCCTAAGGCCAAAGAAATGCACCCAGTGGTTTATTTACTCTAAGTAGTTTATTTGTCTGTGATAGAAACACTTCGTTCTCACTTCCTGCGGTTTGTGACGTCACAAACCGCAGCCACAACCCACACCAAACCTGAGTCCAGCCCCTCACCTGATTCCTGATTTCATCTCATCTTTTGTTTAAATGTTCTTAATTTCATGTGTACAGCACTTTGTTGCAGCTGTGGTTGTTTTAAATGGCTTTATAAATAAAGTATAATTGTTATTTTTACGTTTTAGTTCAATTTTTAGCGATCGCTCCCAACGCGCAGCCGGCAGAAATAAAACGAGCAGACCGCCGGCGAAGGGACCATCTGCGTGCGGGAACTGCTGGGAGCTGCTGGCTTTTGAGGTCCGTGGGGTCCGGTCAGAGGTTGCCTCATACGGATAAATTAACTGGAGACACTCGGTGAACTTTGTGTGTGTGTGGACTGAAGCTGCGATCGCTCCCAAAAGCGTTGCATGCAACGAGCGGTTAACTGGCGGTGTGCCGGAGGAGGAAGAGCTATCATTAGCCTCGGAGGGATAATGCTAAAAGGAGCTGCTAATGGCGGTGCGCGCAGATGGATTTCGATAAGTTATCTTAAGCTAGCACTAACAGTAAGTCAAATAAGTAATTAAAAAAGAGCTAATTTTAAAACAACAACATATTAGAGATACTGGCTGTTTCAGAGGGCGTAGTAAATGTAAACAGATTTTTGTAGGGCGTGGCATTCAGATCTCATTATCATAAACCGGTCGTTTAGAACGGAAGTCAGAAAATGCATAACTAGAAAAGGGATATTTTATTATCTAAGAATTATTTTGTGCATTAAATTGAATGAATATGGTCTGGATAGCCCACAGAAATACCATACAAATTAAAAAAAAACAATATGTGGTCTCCTTTAAAGAGGAACTAAACCCAAAATTAACTTTTTTTAGCTGATAAACTCCCTAGAATGTGTTCAAAATGTTATCTAGCACTATGGCTGTGTTTAGTTTCATATAATTGTGCGTATCTGTGTAAATCGGCTAATTGGCAATATTTTGGCCTAAAAACGTGTTTACGGTAGTCCTTTGGGTTGAACAGAGGTTATTGCACCTTAATTTTCATATTGGTCAGGACTGTTCACTCTGATGTGTCTTGTACACTCTGATGTCACACAGGTGGTTCAAGCAGAGCCAATCCCCTGCAGAGATGAGAAGTGCATACCTTATATGGAAGTGCTGCATTTCACTCCTGACAAGCGGTTTTATTTTTCTTTTCATTTTCATTTTTTTAGGCCTTTGGTTTTGGATGGAATGGGTGGAATAGATAAATACATCTACATGTTTATTCTTTGTTGTTGCTTGGTGTATGTTGTTGGCTAGAGGTTTAATTTGTTTTAGGTTGTTGCAGGTGGAGGCGTGAACAAAAGCACAACTCTACCTCCACCCCTCCTTGTCTCTCGACACGACCATTTTCAGGGAGATTTTGGAAGGAGGAGTTACCGATCCACAGGGTGTGGAGTTGCTCTTTAAATAATGTAAATTCAAACTCAATTTATGGCTCCAACATGACCTTTCTATTTTAGGACAAATTCACCTATCCAAAATGGAAAGCTTGTCAAGATTAATATATTCAACTTGTAGCACTGCTGTCCCAAATAGCCTATTCAAAACCATCAATCAAATGAACATGAACTTTATCTGGAGAGACATACCACACTACCTTAGAAAAGGTCACATGGTTAAAGAAATTAAAGATGGTGGTCTGAAAGTAATTGACTTTGAGTGCCTTAATGGAACCCTTAAGATCAATTGGTTGAAATCCTGGATTAAAAATTCTGAATTATTCTGGTATTGTGTCCCCAATTACATATTTAACAAGATAGGTGGTCTAAAACTGCTACTTATAGCTGATTTCAATATTCATAAACTACCCATTAAACTATCAGAGTTCCATAAACAAGTGTTATTATACTGGAAAATGCTCTATGTACATAATTACTCACCACACTCCACTATTATATGGAATAATAGATTCATACTATACCGCAACAAGTCATTATTTTATAAAGAATGGATGGAGAAGAACATTTGGTCTATTGTACACTTAATGGATGCTAATGGTTGTATGCTAAATTATGAACAATTCTGCGCCAAACATAAATTCCTTCCCCCAAAACCTGAATTCACCAGACTATTTAAAGGTTCACTAGGTAATTTCTGGAGAATGCTGGGACTTAGAAAAATTTCCAGCAGGGAAAAGCATTCTGCTCCCTCCCCCTCAGAGCCATATACTGTATGACTCTGAGGGGGAGCCACAGTCCGTTCTCTGTTGAACTTGAGTTCTGCAGCTCCGCCCCCTGCTGAATGTCCGCTCCCAGCGCTTCAATATTCTGTGATTATATGTTAATAAAACGTTTTAAAAAATATAATAAAACCATGAACCACTGGTCCAACAACACAAAAACCAGCAGAAATCAGCAGAGGTTCACAAAGCCACGTTGGACATGATTTAATTCGCTCGTGACTTCCTCGTTTCTGTCAGTGCAGGTCTGGAATGCTCCGCCCCCACTACATGTCCTGTCTCTGCGCTGCGAATTTCTGTGATTATATGTTAATAAAACGTTCTAAAAAATATAATAAAACCATGAATCACTGGTCCAACAACACAAAAACCAGCAGAAATCAGCAGAGGTTCACAAAGCCACGTTGGACATGATTTAATTAGCTTGTGACTTCCTCATTCCTGTCAGTGAAGGATGAAGCAATCACTTGAGTTTTGGCAAACAAACAAAAGAAAAGTCCAGCTCTGGGATGAAGAAGGGATAATTAATACATTTCATTTCATTTCATTTCATTTATTTATTTATTTAAGTTAGAACAATGCATATTAATCAACATGACAGCAGTAAGCATCAATGTAAATATGCCGGAGTTAGCACAATAGCTAATTTGCATCCGTTGTCCTAAGGCAGGTAAGAATAAGAAACGTCCCATAAAACAAAAGAGCGGAGAAAAATACAAACATCACCTATATAGCTCATAACACAACATAAAATTACAATAAAAATATGATGCCATAAGAAAATAGACAAAGTAATCTACACATGAGTGCACTTCTGATTAGTTTTCAGCCAAAGTTTCAGAGAATTTTTAAAGCCAGAGTAGGTGCCACAGTTCCTGATGGAAACTGGCAGTGTGTTCCATGACTGCGTGCCTCTGATGGACACCACCATTTGGCCAAATTTAGTCCTGCGCCGCTGCACATCACAATCTCCTCTGGTCAGTGCTCTTGTGTTTACTGTACTTGTTTTTTTACTTATAAAATATTTTAAAGGATTTGTGTCACATACAAAACATTCCTGCATCGCTTTGCAATCCTTTGAATGAGAACGTGCGCGGCGCTGGGGCTGGGACAGGCAGGGGCGTGGGTTGGGGCGTGACAAACAACTCTGTTTTTATTGGCTGGTCATTGTCCGGGTCACTCTGTGTTTTTAGTGTTTTTATAAATGCTTCTAGAGAAGCAAGGGGACTATAGTTTTTTTCAGCGATTACTTTGTCTAACACCAGTCTGCCAGTAGATAATGACAGAGTGAAGAAATATGTTAAAAATATATTGTTAGAAAAGTTACAGACTGCATTACAAAGTTACATAGTGTACCTTTAAAACATTACCAAAACAATTTATTAATCAGACTCAAAATATAATGGAATATCATCCTATAACCCCACAATTACCCACTCTGTTTATTAATGGAGTATTATTCACTGACAATAAAATCAATAACTGCACAATTAGGAACTGTCTAAATGAATCTCTATTCCCTGGGGAAATAAATAAAAATAACATACACTGCAAATTTGAAAGAAAACCTTTTGAGAGGTTGAGAACTTTATATTTAACACTTCCCATACAACCGAAAGCTAAAGAAACACATTTTAAAATTTTAAATGCAATTTACCCCTCCAAAGAGCTACTAAGAAATCGTTTTAACATTGATGATAATAAATGTTCATTCTGTGAAAAAGATATAGAAACAACAGACCATATTTTTTATGAATGCAATCAAACCAAAATCTTTTGGAATTGCTTAGAAAGATGGATCAAACCCAAAATTATACTTCCTGAATCTATTTCTAGAGATATGATAACATTTGGAGTTTTACTGAAAAACAAAAAAATGGAACTCTCTTGTAATGTGATATTCTGTTTGGCGAAATTCTTTATTCATAAACAAAGAGTGCTAAAATCATCCCCAGTGTTTAACATATTTTTATCTGAATTCCAGTTATATTTAAAATCTCTGAAATGCATTGAAACATATGAATACCTAAATGAAATATTGATGGAACTGCCCACCAATACATGTTGATTCTAAATCATTATCCTCTTGTATTTAATTATTATATATATATTATTTTATTTATTTTCATTTTATATTAATCTGCCCTTATGTTCTCTTTTTAAATCTGCCTCTAATATGCCTTCTATGTATATTCAAACTACTGTAAATTGCCATACTTGTTTGTACTTGTTTTGTTGTGTTGTTAAATAAAGCTACCTTAAAAAACAAACAAAAAAAAACCTAGTAGCTAGGCTGCTAATGCTACGCGTGCTACAGATAATAGCACCGTGCTGAAACTCGCATTTCCGCGGCGCATATATTTTCCCGTTAATAACATATATACAGGTAGTCCCCGACTTACGAGCAAGTTCCGTCCCTAGGGGGCGCTCGTAAGTCAAAAATTCGTAAGTAGGATCACATAGTAAAAAAAAAAAAATTATTTTTTTTTTTTTACTTTTTTTTTTTAATAAATGAATACATGTACAGTACTGGACAGTCACCAAGCACTTAGCCTATCCTAACACAGTTTTTAAAGATGAAGGAATAAGTTGAATTGTCTCCCTTTCACATAAAGGGAGCAAGCTCCCTATGGAGCCTGCAGGGAGGAGGGAGACAATTCAACTGACTCCTTCATCTTTAAAAACTGTGTTAGGATAGGCTAAGTGCTTGGTGACTGTACAGTACTGTACATTTATCTATTTATTAAAAATATACAGTATATACAGTATTTTTATTTTTTATTGTTTTTTATTTATAAATAGATAAATGTACAGTACTGTACAGTCACCAAGCACTTAGCCTATCCTAACACAGTTTTTAAAGATGAAGGAGTCAGTTGAATTGTCTCCCTCCTCCCTGCAGGCTCCATAGGGAGCTTGCTCCCTTTATGTGAAAGGGAGACAATTCAACTTATTCCTTCATCTTTAAAAACTGTGTTAGGATAGGCTAAGTGCTTGGTGACTGTCCAGTACTGTACATGTATTCATTTATAAAAATAAAAAAAAATAAAAAAAATAATTTTTTTTTTTTTTTTTTTATGAGATGCATGCTCGTAAGTCCGGGACCTCGTAAGTAAGAGCGCTCGTAAGTCGGGGACTACCTGTATATGTATACATATATGTGTATATATATATGTATACATATATGTATATGTGTATATATATGTATATATATATGTGTATATA
>JBBPBX010064242.1:0-20308 GCA_038048925.1 Garcialebias charrua | reverse complement strand
GACATTTAGCTGTTGTGGTGGTTGTGTGGGTTGATTAGCAGTGTCTTTGAACTCAGTTACCTGTATGTTTGCAGGATTCGGACTGATGCTTTCTTGCTTCACTGAAAAGTAGTCTTCTTCATAAACTTGTAATTTTGCCTTTGCTGCATTGAGTTTTTTCAGAATTTCCAGTCTTTCAATTTCCTTTTTTAAGTCCTCGGCTGACTTTCTCCTTGCAGCACTTTCTTCTTGTTGTCTCTTGATCACAGCCGCCTTCTCCTTTTCTCTTTTTAACTTGCGTTCAGTTTCCTCTCTTTCTTCTAGATGGCGTTGTGACATTGCAGCAGCTTCTTGTTCTGCAATTATGCGTTTGTTTTCTTCTTCTATGGTTTGCATTTTTCCTCTAAATTTCTCTTGTTCAGCCATTATCTTAAGCACGGCCTTTGTGGCTTCATACTCTGCCATAGCTTCTTGTCTTTTGGTGGAGGAGCCATTAGAAATAACTGTACTGGCCTTAAACGGACTATGAACTGAGACAGTATCTGAGCTAGAAGATGTAAATACAGAACTAGCATCAGGCCAAACAATCTCCTCCTTATTTATTCCCTCAACATAACATTGGATGTTTTGGAAAACTACCTTAGTCACTGATATGCCTTTGTCTAACTTGGAACGCACATCATGGGGTGGTCCATCTATTGCTCTGTATTGATCATAAATATCGTTAAGAGCGGCTAGTTCTCTTTGCACAATGTCCATATGACCTTCAAGAATGTCAACTGGATCTCCTTTTATAACAGATTTTTTAGCAACCTTGATTAATGCTTTCCATCTGTCATAAGTACTTTCAAAATGACGTTGCAACCCCTGTAGTTTTTCTTTATGAAATTGTCTTCCTTTTCCTGTTAATATGCGAGATCTTTCACTTCTACGCAGCTCTTTTTGCCCAATTTGCACTAAATAGGTTTCATCTGCTTGCTGTGCTTTGGCAGCTTGTTCTGCACTGGCATCTTCTATTTCTGTGTCATTTGTTTCTGACATTTTGTTTTACTTGAGCTGTTATGGACTTTTACTTGGTGAAATGTCTTTTTAACTTGACTTAAATTATGAGCTTTGTTGCATTACTTCCCTTCTTGTTAACTTGTTGTGCTGCTGTTGTCAAGCTTCACACAGTTCCTTGTTGTTACTCCTTCCTTGTGTCACTTTCCAAACATGAACTTAAATGTCTGGCTTCTGGACGTCTTTATGAAGAAGCAGCAGTTGAACATGTGACCGTTAACATTTGCAGCCGTTGGTCTTTGGTGCAATGACGCAATGTCGCCACCAGAGGTCAGGGCATTCATGCAGCTCCGTTCCTTTTCTTTGTCATCAAGTTCGACTTTGTCATCGAGTTCGACTTTGTCATCGAGTTCGACTGTCACTTCCACCTCTTCTTTACAGCATTAATGAATTCGTTGTACTGCTAGTGTGTAGTCAGTTTTAATGGAAATCTTCTTATTACACTTCACTTTCGTTGTCACTGACACCAACACTACCGTCGAACTAAAAATACAACATAAACTTGAGTGAGACGGTGTCATGAATACAATCTTGACATTAAAATGATATAACATATAAATACCTCGCTGGCTGACCCTTCCTTTTGAGGTAGAAATGAGAGTAATAAAGAACTTCTTAAACTTAAATTACTTTTGTACAGCTACTTGCTAATATCATGTCTTCATAGCAGTACGGTACAACTTCTTTCTTTGGTTGCCTAGCAACATGCTGGAAAGCACTTCCTACTTTTGCCTTTCAAAATAAGAGTCATAACAAAAGAATGTGCATAATACAAAATAAGACATGTAAACTAAAACTATGGCAGTAAAAACTACCAAAGTTTAGGAAGAAAATGACGGTAATCTATCACTTTACAATTAGTTGCTCTGAAATGAAGTACCGGTACAAGAGGTTGCCGCTACGGTTGCAGCTCAGTGTCATGATGGTATAAAAAAAAATATTGTGATGTATTAAAAAGGTATTAAAACATATTAAATTTAACTCAAGAATTTCTGTATATACCCTATGTTAATAAATTCAGGAAATTTGTTAAACTCAGTTCTGGTGGTTTTGGAGTGATGACAGGATGCATCCATGCAGCCTTTGTGAATTATAATTCCATGGACAGAGGGTGAGAGTGTGTGCAGGCTGGGGAGTTTTGCAAGAATAATGAGGACTGTGGCTCCTTGGATACAAAGTTGGCATTGAAGTAATGAAGATATTGTGGGAGGGAATAAACGTGAATGAGCGTGGTCGGATGAAAAATTGTGTGAGGAGATGCTGATGGTGGACAAATGAGGCTGTGTGGAAGGGAGGGGTGGTGGAGATTTGAGGATGATTTTTGCACCAGTGACAAATACAGTGGAAAAGGACAGGTGAGCTGTGGCACCAGTATGATCTGTTTTGTGGAGACATGGTGAGGCTCGGTACAGGAAGTTAAGAGGGGGGAGTTTTTTGAAGAAAAAGTGAAGTTAATGATTCCCCGAGGCTCAATGGGGTTAACCTGTGTAAATAAAAGTTGAATTAAAGTATGCTGTGGACTTTGGGCATCCCTAGCAAGGAGGGAGAAGTCTTGCAGACTGAAAGTGTCAAATTAGTTTTTCTGGCAGATGCTATGATGCACTGAATGATGGGGGTGTTTCTCTCTCCAGTTGTGAGTAAAGCTCCAGGACTGGGTTGTAGGCTCAGAGGGAGTGGAGGTAGGGCTGGGCCATATCATGTTGTTCCCGGTTTTACTGGGCAAAAAAGCTTGCCCGGGCAAAAAAGTTATATCATGATATGCTAATTTCATGACGTAATACGTCGGGGCGCCCCGCCCCCTTAACATCTGAGCGCTTCAAAAGACCAAACCGAGCTGCGCACCTCCCTCCACCAGTCTGTACTGGTGTAACGCTAGCTAAAATGCTAAAAACAAACGTGTTTCAGCTGTCTCTCCCCTGTCTCTCACTGCAGAGGTACAGAGAGCTTGTCCCCCCTGCCCCGCGCTGCTCACCGTGTGTGCGGGTTGCTCTCTCCCTCGCTCTAAAACTGTTGCACGGCTCAGCTGTCTCACACGGTCTCACACAGAGGCAGGTGATCAGAGATAGATCAGTTTAAAAAATGAATCAGAGAAATGAACAATTCCTGCAGGAACAGAGGAATCTGAAACACCAGAAGCTGCAGGGTCAGCTGATCAACTTGTTACAAGTTATTTTTATACTTGGAGACTGAATACTTTACTTAATAAAGTAATTTCAGTAAAATTACCCCTTGTTTTTTTAAAATGTTATATAATACTGCAAAGCAACATGTTAAGTTAATTTTGTCAAATAAATTAATTTTATTTTTATTTATTTTTGGTTATATCACGAAATTTATCATTATCGTGATAATGCTCTGAAATATCACAATATAATTTTTGAGCCATATTGCCCACCCCTTAGTGGAGGTGGCCACAAAATTCAGCTTGTCCCAAATAAGGCATCAATGCCAGCTGGAACGGACTGCCACAGCTCAGTGGTAACCAGTTCAGTAAGAATAAAAAGTAAAACACACACAAGTGCAGTAAAGTTGTAGGGGAGAAAACAAACCTTGGCTGTTTTTATTGACCTACCGTACTTTCCGCCTTAAAAGTCGCACCTTATGTCGCATTAGTCCAATTATGTCCAATAAAGTGGGAAAATCCATAAACATGATGCACCGCCATATGCGTTGCGTCTATTATGCGTCACCGCTGACGCGTCGCGTATGTCACACGTCACCGCTGACAACCCGTAAATGTGGGCCGGTGTTTTGCCAAAAATGGATTGACTTCGAAATGGCCACAGGAGCGTGCATGGAAGGACTTTAACAAGATTAACACTTAAAAACAATTATTTGTTTGCTGAAAATTATAGCAAAGATGTGTCTGAGCTGAACTTTTCCTTAATAAATGCACATAATTGTCAAATCAGCTGGATTTAAAAATTAGTTTAGCTACGTGCAAAACGTGCACCCGCACGGGTAGGAACACTGCATTTCTTTCAAATTTAACAAGATACAACACCTAAAAAAATATATTTGTTTGCTGACATTATAGTAAAGGTGTATCTGAGCTGAACTCTTCCTTAATAAATGCATGCGATTGTCAAATCAGCTGGATTTAAAAATTTGTTTAGTTACGTGCAAAACGTGCTACTACTACCACATCGAATTTTAACTCAAACGTCTAAAGCTTATAATTTGTAAATGTCCATCCAGTGATTACTTTCTGTAAGTTTAATCAAAATCTGTGCTGTGGTTCATGAACTATTTTGCTAACAGTCAAACAGAGGTAACAGTAGTTCAGACCTCCAGAGAGCAGGAGGCCGTGCTACGACAGAGTGAGTCCGAGCAGAGGAGGCTGCTGTCGGACACATGAGCCGAGAACGCTCGGTGGACCCTAGCAGCCGAAAGTGGTACTACGCCCCTAGCGGCCAAAAGTGGTACTGCTCCATTTTTCCATCAGAATGAATGGAAACGGTCATATCTCAGCCAAAAATTGGTCTTAAAAATATGGGGAAGAATCCATAAATATGTCGCTTTTCCGCATAAGTCGCAAGACATGCAAATTAGGCAAAAAACTGCAACTTATAGGCTGGAAAATACGGTAAGCATAGAATAGAATAGAATAGAATATATCTTTATTGACATTGACATTGCACCGGGGCACAAAACAACGTAATTGATTACGCACATCCGTCTTAGGATAGGGACGAGTGCACGAAGTCGCAGCAGTCTGAAACCGCGCCACCACAATCAGCAGATATGGAAAAAGGAATAGACACAAACGGGTAAGAACGTGGTATTCAAAAAAAGAATCTATCACAATCTGTCAATAGACACTCCATGATAAAGTCTAAAAAAACTCTACCAGCTTTAGCACATTTAGACAGGACAAGATGCATTATGACGGCAGGCGGGAGGTAAAGAGAGAGAGAGAGTCTTTATTGTCATTTGCACCGCATGTGGTACATGTGATGAAAACGAGATTATGTACACGGGGTCCCAGTTACATCCAACAACAAATGCAATAGAAAAACAGTAATAACATCTAGAATTAACTAAGAAAAACATCAACTAGTAATACACTAAGCCTAATATAGTGGGAATAAACAGCAGCACGAACATGAGTTTGTATGAGCAGATGGTCACAGATGAACACAGCAACAAGAAAACAGATCAGCATCAGTATGATGTGATATTTTGCAGTGTTTATTTTTTATTTTATTTTTATTTATTCATGAGTCTAACAGCCTCAGGGTAGAAGCTGTTCCTCAGTCTAGTGCAGACCTGCTCATTACGTCGATCGCGATCGACCGGTCGATCGCGGAGGCATTACTGGTCGATCGCAGCGTGACATTATTATTATTATTTTTTTTTCCCACAGCGTGACATTAAAAAATTGTCAGCCAATGAAACATCCCGTTACTTGATTGACATGCAGGGCAACCAATCAGATGACAACTGAAAACATCCCGCCCCTTGATTGACATTCACGGCAACCAATCAGATGAGAGCTTTAGGTCACGCTCATGCAGCTTCTAAAAACAATGGCGCGAAGGTGGAAGTTGAACGCAGCAAAACATACTAAGCGAAAACAATCAGATTTCGGACTGTTCATGGAAAATACGACATCGACTTCCCACCGAAAAGCCAGCTGAGAAAGAGAAAGGTGGAGGAACTAAAATCCCTGTTCGGACAGCAGCAACTTCAAAAGCGATTTGCCGCCACCATCTTCCGGGTGAGTGACGCTGTGTTGTTTCTCTGCACGCTTAAACATACTGGTTGGGAGCTGACGTGGCTTTATTATTAAAATCATACGAGACACTTTTCATACAGAATAACCTCCTTGACTACTCTCTGTTCTCTGCACGTTTCCCTGTCCCGCAGCGCGAGCGTTTGCATAACACACTTTCGCGCTGCGTTCAGGGACAGTCGGTAAAATACACCGCTGTAAATCTCTCCGTACCAAAAGAGACATTTTTATGCCTTTGTTCACTAAATTAAACGTGTCCGGAGCCATAACAACCTGCCACAACTGTAGTTATCAACTGGTGGCCTGTGGACCACTTTAGATTTGCTGGAGGGGGCTTTTAGAAATGACATTTATTAAAGTAAAAAATATCTAATGATTTTTTTTTTACATTTATTAAAGTAAAAGACCAGATTCTTATAAAGAAGGGGGTGGGGATCAGTTTCATTTCATTTCATTTATTCATTTGTATAGCACTTTACACAACCACGGTGATGGTGACTAAAGTGCTTAACAAAAAACAGTGCAGTACAGTAAAAGACAACAGATTAAAAATCAAGAAAACACAACATAATAGCAAAAATAAAACCAGAAATGTCACCACATATTTAATTACTAAAAGCCAGTTGGAATAAAAAAGTCTTAAGCTTCGATTTAAAAAGGCCAAGTTCAGTAATCTGACGTAGCTCAAGTGGGAGCGTATTCCAGAGTAGAGGTGCGGCCGCAGAAAAGGCACGGTCACCCCAACGTTTATATTTTGTCCGTGGAACAGAGAGCAGGAGCTGTGTGACCTCAGAGACCTGGAGCGGGCAGGGAAACTTAACAACTCTGTTATATTTCTACCATATATTTTTAAAATAAAATTTAAAAAATCTATATTGCTGTCACCATCACCCCATTTGGTCCCTACGGTCGACCAGGTGCCCATGGGCACCACGTTGGTGACCCCTGATTTATTACATGTGTTGTGCAATATTTGCTTATTCAGTTATGCAAGGTACATCAACATAGGTACATTGTACATAAAAAGAATCCTTAATACATTTGAAGATAATTATATGTTTTGCATTTTTGTATTGGGTAGATCTTTTGGACTTGGTTTTTTTATAAGTAGCTCGCATGCTGAAAAAGTGTGAGCACCCCTGGTCTAGTGGTTCTACACTTGATGCTCCTCAACCTCCGTCCTGAGGGGAGTGGGGCAAAGAGTGAGTGTGCTGGATGAGTGAGGTCTTTCATGATGCAGGTGGCTCTTTTCCTGCATCTGGAGGTGTAAATGTCTGTGATGGTGGGGAGACTGACTCCAACAGACTTCTGTGCAGCCTTCACCACTCTCTGTAGAGCTTTCCTCTCTTCAACTGTGCAGCCTCCATGCCACACGTTGATGCTGGAGCACAGGATGCTCTCCACTGCACACCTGTAGAACGAGGTGAGAACTGGGCTGCTCAGACCAGCACGTCTCAGTCGTCTGAGGAAGTAGAGTCTCTGATGACCTTTCTTGATCAGGCTGGTGGTGTTGTTGCTCCAGCTGAGGTTATCATTCATGTGTACACCTGTGTAAAGACTGTACATCATGTGTAAAGACTGTGAGTAACAGCTCCAGATAAGAACAGTTTGCAGGTCTCAGCCCGGCTCCATCTGAGAACGCACACACAGAGACCTCTGGGGGGAGGGGTGGGGGAGGGCAGCAAGTCCCTTCAGCTTCCCAGCTCAGGAGAAGATTTGTAGACAGCCTTCAGTCCAAGGCTGCAGAGACCAGATTAGATTAGTTGCTTTATTTTTCCAGTCAGGCCACAGTGTTCTTTTACTGCAGTCTTAAGTCCAGGTGCTGTTTCTGGGTCCAAATCGCCGAATCGAGAGAGGTTCCGAGCTACAAGATCCTTCCGTATGTGCCCTGTTTGAATCCGGACGGCTGTAAACGAGTTCCACACACCGCAGGTCCGCGGCAGCCACCGCTTCTCCCACCGTGCGGTTCAGCCCGCACAACAGCTGGGAAGGTCATCATAGCCTGGATCAAAGCATTTTCGCTGAGCGGAAGTCTCGCCAGCACGCCGATCGCGGCGGTCCTCCTCAGCCTTCAGTGGCAGAAACAGCCACCAGTATCCCAATAATCCACAGAGATTCCACGTCCCCGACAGAAAGAGCGGTCAGTTACATTAGCCTGCTCCTCGAGTCCATAATGTAGCTCACCGCATGCGTGTCGATGGGGCTCCCCGGCTCTCCCTGGCCGGTGCGCTTCGCGGAATTTTTTTTTATCGATAGTATCGATAGATGAAATAGCCCAGAAAACAGTCCACGCACATAAATCCATTCCAAATTGGTTCGAGCGAGCGCTGAAGAGTTACAGACGAGACAATGCAGAAGCAGGGGGGGAACCAGGGAGGTGTAGGAGCAAAAGGAGATGCGACCTGCTCTGCCGAGAGCGGAAGTAGGTTGTTGCATGGTTGTGCCGTGGGATTTCCAGTGTCTGGTTTGCATCCAATCTCTCCATTGAGGAAGTTGAAAGGGAGCATTAGACTCCTTCAGGAGAATACCACCGAGCCACTGTGGACGATAGGGCTGGATATTGTGGACAATTTCCTAAACTGATTCGATTTCAATTTATGCTGTTCTGATTCGATTAATTGTGAATCAATTCAATTTAAATTCAAGTAATGAAAATGACAGAACTGTGTTACAAAATACAAATGTACTTTATTTTGTCTCTTCACCATAAACAAAATATAAAACCGCAAAGTGCAAATGCAGTGCAAACTTATAAATTTGGACTTTAACTGCAAACAAAACTGTCTCAAATCTCAAAAGTATAACATTGGAAATAAAAGGAATTGCAAGTGAAGGTGTCCTTGAACTAAAACATTCTATCATTGCAAATTGCATTAAGACATCACTTCTTTAAAGTGTGTGTGACATGATGTTGGAACTATGCATCTTTAGAAAGATGAGCTACTCTGCTTTGATTTTTTTGTACACAGATGCTTCGAATAATTAATATATAAAAGTATTTTTAATAAAATGTTCTCTGCAGTGCGTCACATTTTTCTGGTGGAGAAAGGAGGGGTCAAACGTCGACACATTTTATGACGCAATCGCCAGAACGCACCTTTTAAATAACTATGGCAGAGAATATAGAATCTGAGGAATTAAGCAATTTAAGTGAACATTTGAGCGATTTCTCTTCAGTTTGGGAAGCCGAAGTTAGTTTGAGTGATGAACAAGAAACAGCTGGTTCTAATTTAGGTCTGCAGCCGTATTTATTTGACTCTTACCGTTCTGTGAGCGGGGTGTAGTGGGGGGCTCCGACATTTCAGAGGAGGAAGGTTCCGAGGGTGAGTGGCTGGAACCCGATTGCAGTCGTCTACAGAGCTGGCGATGTTAGAACACCCAAATGCGACAAAACGCACCGGCATTTTTCAAATTATACCAAAGAAAATAGGCGATCTTGAAGACAATCACACTGCATGCTAATAGCCGCGGCAAACTGAAGTGCTGGTCCCTACGTCACACGACATCGCATGCGTAAGTACCAGGATGTCTCGTGACGAACACGGCGCCAATTTTAAAATAACTTTGAAACGAAATTTCATTGATTTATCATTTTGCTTGTAAAAACGAACATAGTTGAATGATACAACATACAGTATATATTTTGTGCCACTTTATGCAAAGTTCCAAAATCATGTCACATCGCTTTTAAGTGCAAAACAATAATGATTACAAAACTAAAAGTAAACTTAAAGCCCCACTGACATGATTTTTTAATTTTCATAAAACTGCTCAAAATATATATATTTTAACATTTAAATATGTTCATTTTTGCAAACAAAATGCTAAATCACTTTAATTTTGCTTTAAAAGTAATTTTGAACTTCAAGCCGTGTTTAATCATGGCAAATCCAATTACACACGAATGCACCATCTGTGACGTAACACTGGGCAGAGGGCTCTGGTCTCTTTAATAGCGGACCATTTAAAACCCGACAAATTTAGCAATCTATGTGAAGATTTGAGCTATTTGTCTTCATTTTGGGAAGCAGAAAATAGTTTGGGTGATGGAACAAGAAACAACAGGATCTAATTTAGGTCTGATGCTGTATCAGACTTACCTTCATGTCGAGCTGCTCATACCTGCGCACTGTGACAAGCCCAGAGCTCTGCCCGGTGTGACATCACAGATGGTGCGTTCGGGTGTAATCAGATTTCCCATGATTAAACACGGCTTGAAGTTCAAAATCACTTTTAAAGCAAAATTCAAGTGATTTATCATTTTGTTTGCAAAAACTAACATGTTTAAATGATAAAATATATATATATTGAGCAATTTTATGAATAGTAAAAAAATCATGTCGGTGGACCTTTAAACTGTCAAGTACTGTTATTGTGAATTTGTTTTCACTTCACATTAATTGTGAGATTTTTGTGAAGGAAAAGCTCATTAACATGATCTGGGGTTAGGCAGCTCCTTTTTGCAGTGACAATTAGGGGTGTAACGGTACGCTAAAATCACATTTCGGGTCAGTTCAACTACAAGGAGGGCTCGGTTCGGTTTATTCTCGGTACAAAAAAAACGACAAAATAAAGACTTACAAAATGTTTATTTTGAAAATATGTACTGTATTGTATTGTAGTCATAAATAAAACTGACCCATTTGGATGATATTTTAAATAAACAGCACTCTACAATAAATAAACTGCTGTATATTAACAATAATAAAAATCTTAATAATACAATAACAGTCAGAACCAGAACAATAAGCAGCAACAGACTGTTTACAATCTAACTAATCAAGTTTTTGTCCAGTAGCAGAAGTGTGGCTGTATTTGTCCTCATTACTGTACTCACAACCTCTTGGACCTGCTCCTCCAAGTGGGACAGGTGCTGGAACAGTTCAGAGTTCAGTTCAGTCATCACACACTTCTAAGCTGCAGCAGGTGATCTCTGGTGGATGTCTGTCCCCGAAGTGGAAGAGAGATGCTACCTCTGTCCAAGACTGGAAATAAAACACAGAGGTAAAAAAAAAAATAAGTTACCGTATTTTCCGGTGTATAGGTCGCACCTTTTTGTTTTTTTTTCAAGGCCTGCGACCTATACACCGGTGCAACCTATATATGGCTTGTTATCACTTTCGGCGAAACAAAATTTTAAATCCAGCTCATTTCACAATTACGTTCATTTATTAAGGAAAAGTTCAGCTCAGACACATATTTGCTATAATTTTTATCAAACAAATAATTGTTTTTAAGTGTTAATCTTCTTAAAAGCCTTGCTGTGCGCTCCTGTGGCAGACATTTGCAGCAGAGCTAAACGTAGGTGCGACCTATACACCGGTGCAACCTATCTAGGGATTTTTCCAATCTATTGGTGATAATTGGACAATGCGACCTATACACGGGTGCGACCTATACACCAGAAAATACTGTAATAAGATTATGATTTTAAATAAATAAATTATATGTAATAATTATAATAAAAGAACAATACCTCTTGAACGGTTGAATATCTCACTCATCATCAGGGCCGGGCTGAAATCAGCTCCAGGACTTGTTGACAACATCAGTTTTAGTTTTTTCATAAAGAGCTGAACTTTTTGACTTAAGTGTTGACATGATGGATGTCTCGTAGCGAGGATCAGTAACTTTAAAGCCTGCGCATAAAACAACATTCAGACTTAGATTCAGAGATTTAAAAACTCATACAGTTTGTGTTATTGCTCTGGACTGATCTGAATCGCCTGATGAAGTAGTTTTAATGCAGCTGTTGTTGTTAGCGCAGTTTGTAACAAGCTGAGTGCTTTTCTTCGTTCACGTTCGGGTGACGTCGTTTCCAGCGCGTTCACGTTAGACGTGTTGCTGCAGATCCAGTCTTGTGAAAACACGTCCACACAGCTTTGGATGTGCGCTCGTCAAGAAAGCCATTACGTTCCCAAACAGGAGACAGTACACGACATGCTAACGGCTAAATGCTGCGCGTGCTTCGCGTGCTGCGCGATAATAGCTCTGTGCTGATACGCGCCCAGGAAATTTAGTTCCGCGGTGCATATATTCCCCCGTTAATCATGTTCACTGAGTGAAAAAACAACCGAAACGGTACGCAGGTGGACCGAACCAAACGTGCTGGACCGAAACGGTTCGGTACACCCACTTGTACCGTTACATGCCTATGCAGTACCACTTTCGGCCGCTAGTGGTGCAGTACCACTTTTGTCCGCTAGGGTACACTACCCGTTCCCACCTCATGTGTCCGACGGCAGCCTCCTTTGGTCGGCCTGACTCTGTCGCAGCCCAGCCTTCTGCTCTGGGGCTCTGACACTTCCAGAGAGTCCATCGACCGTTTCCAGCTCATGTGTTCGACGGCAGCCTCCTCTGGTCGGACACATTCTGTCGCTGCCCGGCCTCCTGCTCTGGAGGTATGAACTACTGTTAGCTCAGTGTTTGTTAGCAAATAGCTCATAAACCACATGGCGGATTTTCTTTAAACTTATAGAAAGTAATTATTTGGTGGTCATTTACAAACTTTTAGCTGTTGGAATTGTTTGAGATAAAATTTGATGTTTTATGGGCGTAAATGTGTCGCTGCTAGCTTTGTTGTTTTTCAGACTACTATTTATCTAAATAGCTCATAAACCACACGGCGGATTTTCTTTAAACTTACAAAAAGTAATTATTTGGTGGCCTTTTACAAACTGTTAGCTGTTAGAGTTGTTTGAGCTAAAATTACATTTATTTATAATTTATTTTCGCAGCGTGCGCGACCGTTTGGAAGACGTCAAAGCGAAACAATTTAAATCCAGCAGATTTGACCATTACGTGAATTTATTAAGGAACGGTTAAGCTAAGACACATCTTTGCTATAATTTTCAGCAGACAAATAATTGTTTTTACTGTGTTAATCTTGTTAAAAGTCCTTCCGTGCATGCTTCTGTGGCCGCCATTTTCAGCAGGGCAAATGACGCGCTGACGCGTCGCGTAGCGGTGACGCATAATAGATGCGACTTAAATAAAGGTGCAACATGTTTATGGATTTTTCCAATTTATTGCCAATACAGTAATTGGACAAAGCGACTTATAGAAAGGTGCGAGTTATCAGGCGGAAAATACGGTACATGTTGCAATGAAGTTTACACAGTGACAGTTTCTTATTTTTAGTGTCAAATTGAGAAGTTTGTGAGCTGAGACTAAATAAAATATGTCTGTTCATTCCAAAGGAAATAGATTAATCTTGTTTTTAACAGTTTTAAACACAAAACACATGAATAATATTTAAAGTGAGGTGAACTCTTTTGTTTGTTTGAGCTGAGGTGACGTCTTTCTGAGGTGAGGTGTGGTGTTCCCCTACACTAGAACAAAGCTCATGCCCTAAATTTTCATTACAGGGCCTTTCATTCTGCTCAACTGAAATCTGGAACAAGTACAAAATTACAAATATGTGGATGAAAAGTACACAAAAGACTTTAAGCATGATTTAAAAAATATGAAAGCTCCTCAATCTATATCTAGGGCTTTGACATTTTTGGTTATAATAGATTTCTTACCAGGGCAACATGATTCAGGGTTCAGAGTCTGGCAAAATAAGAATTTAATTTTTATTGATGATTTGTTTAAAGGGGAGCTTCTGAGATCATATGGTCAGATTCAGGAGAAGTGATGGGGATTTTAAACCCCTGTTACCTTAATAAAAACCACACAAAGATAAACAAGAGAACAGTGTTAAATCAGACAAACAACTTTGCAAAGGGGAATGGCTTTTAATGTCTTTTGAAACTTAGTTTTGGTCTCAAATACATTGTCCTGCACAATTCCAAATTGTACTGGACATGACAAGCTATTTAAACAAGAAGGAGGTGGAGTTTTGACAGCTCTGACGTCTTACAGATAAAACAAACAAGTCATGGTTCTGATCAAACAAGAACATCTAATCCAAAGATTGTCAAGGCTAGAAGACTGTCTCTTCTGTATCAAGGAGCAAAGCAAACAACATGTTTGTACTATCAAATATAAGTGTTTAAAGGGAACAGAGAATATTTGATATAAGTGAGCTGGGTTATAATTATTGGGTCAGAGTAATTAGTTTTAGATGATAAATATTGAACATCTCCATCATTTCATCCTCTTTATCATATATAAACTGATCATTATCAATCAGGTGAGCGGTGCGGAAAAACATCCTCTGAGGCCGAATTTCTAATTAGAGGCAAAAACTCACACCACCGTCCCGTGCCTCCACAGTAACGCCCTGACAAATTCAGGATCACATTTTTAGGATGGTTTGAGAGATATAAAGTTTTGGATAACTCTGTGGTGATGATTGTCATATTGCATGACTTATTTCAATATTTGTGAGAAATAAAGATTTTGATTTTGAGGAGAATTTTGCAATGAGTATGGTCTCACTTTATGGCTTATGTCAAAAGTTTTAAAAGGAATAATATATTTAGCAGGGATTAGTCTATTTACCCACAAAAACTAAGTTTTTCCAAAGAAATAGAACTTTTGAGAAGAAACATATATATATAAAGGAACTAATCTATTTGTGTTAAACAAATAAAAGAAATAAGCTATTTAATTTGTTTTAAAATAAAAAGAACCAATCTAATTTGTTTTAACCAAAGAACCAATCTAATTTGTTTTAACCAAAAAAGAACCAATCTAATTTGTCGTGTTAAACAATTAAATGGGACTTATACACTTTCAAAGATGTGGGAAATAATTCTCAAACACACAACAAAATAGCCCTTTATGGGCACAAAAATAAAATAAGTTTGAAACTTCTTTGATATCAACTATTGCCCAGGAAAGTAAAAACAACCGGTTTGAACTTAAAAAATGAAATAGATCAAACATTCTTCTTCACAGCATCCAATCTTTTTCTTCTAGTGGGGGGGTAAGTTCAGTGTCTGCCCAGGGGAGGGAGTGTCCAGTTTTCAGAACAAGTTCTTTCTGTCCCTTGGGGATTTGTTTGTGGCATAAATTGTTGGGCAAAAATCCATTTCATCTCTGGGGGGGGGAAGTTCTTTGTGTGTGGAATAAGTCCAGTTTTTCATTGTTGGGCACACTTTTGCTTATGAGATCAGTCCAGTTCTGCTTGGGGAAAGCTTTTGTCTGTGAAATAAGTTCATGTGATTCTGGGGGGGGGCTTTTGTTCAAGTCTTTTTCTTCTGTGAGTTTCTGTCAAAGTTCTTTTTTTTCTTTGGGGAGAGCTTTTTATTCAAGTCTTTTTCTTCTTGGGTTTTTGTCAAAGTTCATTTTTTTTTTCTTTGGGGAGAGCTTTTTGTGCGCCTTGTGGGTGGAGGACATCAGGCAGTTCGATGGCTTCAGTCTTGTCCAGCTGTCTGTTGTTTAGTCCATTCAGGTGTTTAGTCCATTCAGGCATGAATTGTGGGCACAGTAGCAGGTCGCAACCCTGAATTGTGTGTGGCACAAGGTAGTCAAGCCACATCCTGACAAAGTTGCTCTGACCAGATCCATCTTCAAAATCTGGCTCAGCGATTGCTCCAAACTTCTTTTCAGGGGAGCACCGGTCACTCAGATGTAACAGAGGCTGCTTTTTCTCTCGAGAAGATGACGCGTCCTTTCCACCACCTGTTGGGGTCCCGTTCACCCTCGTTTTCAGCCGTCCCTAGCAGGACCTCGAGTCAAGGCGGGATTCACTGGCATCACTGGCAACTCCTCCTGAAGGAGTTCCGGAAACCTGTAGTCTTTTTGAGAGGAGAACTGGACACCAAAAAACTTGCAATTTGTCAAATAAACTAAGGCCTTCGGATCCCATGAGCCATTTGTGGTCTGGGGAAGGTCAAACTGTGGGTAACTCCTTAACTTAACTTAAACTAAATTCTGTAATTGGCCATAATAATAATTGTTTCTTTAAACATAAAATAAAATTCCATTCTTACTATCTAAAACATTTGTATTTAATGGCAAAAACAACACAACAACAAATGATTTCATTCTTCAGTGAAAATGAGTAATCACTCACTCTGATTTGAGGTTATTTTAATTAGTAAGTTATTCTTAATTAGCATGATCATCAAAATGAGTAGCAGGAGACGGAGACGTTTTATACTCACCTAAAATACTTTACCTTTTTCATAGTCTGTAGAAAAAGTCTAAACATACATACAGACATAGACAGACATATACGTACAGACAGACATACATACATATAGACACACATACACATATACATATAGACAGACATACAGCTGTATAGACAGACATATGTGGTTCATGTTCTCAAAATAAGTCCAGTCTATAGTCAGGGTCAGTCGTGTTTTAAAAATATAGAACCACCACATTTCAAAATCAACCTTTCAAATCAACCTTTTGAATAGATCCAAAACTCCAGGGCGTCCCCCATCTTTTCTCTTTGGATCTGTTAAAAAATAAATACCTGTTTATCAAATGACATATACATACCTGTTTATTAAACAACATACATAAAGCAATGTGGTTTGTAGGTTTATCTGATTTATCCTACAGTACAACGTGCTTCTTAAATGATCCTTTAAATGGCTATGCTGTTGAATATAAAAATCTAAAAAGTTATTTTTTGTATAACTGATCATCTAATCAATGAATGAGCTGTTTCCTTTTATGAGCCTTCATTAATGTTATTAGTGATATATTCTTTATTATTATTAGTTATTTCTAGGAACACTTTCTCTTCCCTTTTTTTGTTTTGTTTTGTTTTCCTGTCTGCTTGGCTTGTTAAAACAAAGAGTGGTATGGTATAAATAACAATCTAAGATTTAAAGCATAAAGCTATAAAAATTGTTTTAACAATAACTTCCTTGTGGCAAACCAGACCCACCAAAACGCACTCAGTCAGTTCAAGGACAATTGCTATCCTTCCTTCAGCTCCACAAAACTTTTGCATGAATGTTTGTGGAGACACAATTTTAATCTGTAAAAGAAAATATAAACATTAACTTGTTTCAGGGTTATGAGCTGGGATCATTATCTCTGTACCATCACGAAGTTTACTGGAAGTGGAAAAATAAGTCGTCAGACCCACATAATATAAACTACAAATTCTGTGGCCTTGCTCTAGCAGGCCATATCATGAGAATGTGTTACATTAAATAAAATTAAGCAGACTGCAGTTTTGAAACACGATACCAGGATTATTGACAGATCTTCACAGATCCATACGGGGGGCATGACCTTCAGCTGGACAGTTGGCGTGGGTGACTTCAGGACCTGTTCTCATTTTCTTGTTGGAGAATGTGCTCAGACCACTCTTGTCAGAGCATCCAGTGACCGCATATTCTGGTCATGTGTGTTTGATGACCTTTGATGACCTTTTTGACAAAATCTTTGCCTTTGCTTTGCTGACAGTCTCTCATCTTAACTTTGTGGACAGTCTTTGTGGACAGTCTTTGTGGACAGTCTATTGCTTGGATAAAAGTCCAGTGCACCGCCCTCGTCAGTGCCATAGTTTTTAAGCCCCTCGAATGTTTATTTTGAGCAGGGCAGCCTGGGAGTCCAGCCTTGGTGTTCTCGGTGAAGTCAGAGAGCCAGTTCCGGACATGCCCTAAATATTGAATCTGATCCGATCCAATCAATAACCACAGTAGTTTGTGATTCAAAAATTCAGACGCTGCATGTGTGTTTGACATGGTCCTATCTTAATGAACTGTATGTACTACTAACTATGTGTTTTTGCAAGTGTCGTGAGGTCCAGGACTTACGTTTTCCTCTTTCCACAAACATCGCGAGGCTGCTTCTAAAATAAATAAAAAATGAGAAAATAGAAAAATGTAAAAATCCTTAACAAACCAGGTTCAAAGTAATCATGTTAATTCTATAAGCAATTACCTTGAAAAGAGCCACCTCTGCAAGTCTGGTTTGCACAATGGAATTTTAAAATGTTCATTTACATAAAAGTGAATTTTCAACAGAGGCATCCTTTTAATCTGATCTGCATAATAGATCTAAAATCATTAATTTACGTATGAGTAAAATTGTCAACTTAACCCGAAACTAGAAATTTTTACCACTTTTCAGTGGTTTACTTATCAAAAGTTATATTATTATTACTGTATACACAGCCCCAATCTGTTTGAAATAAAAACAACCCTTCTTACTGCTGTCAAAGATTATGCATTGTATGGTCAAATGATATGTTATTCTAATTATCTTTCAAATTTACCAGACTTCTTTTTGCCTTTAATGGTCATAATTTATGCGAATCAATATCAAAATTAGGTTTTAACAGTGAAATGTGTCTTCACTCCTGGTGAGTTGGCTGGATTCTTGTGCGTATTTAACCTACAGTATTTGCTGAAAAGTTACTTCTAATAAAGCATTTTTATTATTAATCATTTCAGTCACATTATATAACTCTTAAAAGGAAACAGCTCTTATAATCTACTTAACTGTGTAATAGCTTTTTAAAATTGATAAAACATTTTCAATGTATGCAAAAATCGTTTTAAAATGATGAATTTAAACTGAGCGTTTTAACTTACAATCTGGTCAAAAATCTATTTGACAAGAATATATATCTTTTGTATTCTTTATAAGTGTCAAAGTTTTATCAATTTAGTTAAACTTTTAAAAGACAGAATTTACTGGCAAGTCTAAAAATAAATTTCTGCTAAATTTTTCTAAGACTTGTTATCCTAAAATGCCTAAACTTAATTTTGATCTGATTATGGTTGTTAATTTAAATTAACAAGCTTATTATAAAAGTTTAAATAGTCAATAATTGTAATTCAATGCAGTATACCGGTAATACTTGCTCTACTTCCCATTTATTTTGCATTAAATCCATATTCCGCGTTTTATCAACATCCTATGCGACTGCTATAAAAACATCCAGTTCCTCTCACTTCACCTCGCAGTAACAGACCCTACTCAGAATCTGAAAACATGAACTGAACCTCTCTGGATGACCAAGATAAAACTGTTTTTGTTTCATGAATGTTACTCTTCTGTTCCCCTCAGATAATCACAGGTGACTGAGCATAGTTGCCAAGTCCGCTCATTATAAGCTACTCTGGGCTCTTCGTCTTCTGTAGTCGCTTATCGTGGTTACTTGGGCTGACTTTGAACTTAAAGTCGCTTATTTGGGCTTGTTATTCATTCCACTTTATTCTTCGTCTAGTGACAAGACCACGCTAAAATTAGCTCCAATAAGTGGGGAAATATGGGGAAATAATATAATGAAAAAACGGGAGAAAAGGGTGCACATCATGGTTAGCTGTCCAATGTTTAGTTTATTTTTACTAAGTTGTACGCAGCTTTCATGAATGTCTATTGTTGTTATTGTCAATTGTTGACATCACTCTTCGTTTAAAATTCAGATCTCAAATGAGTCCCAGAGGTTTAATGGGATTAATCTGTATAAATATGCAAAATGTATCTTTATTCTTTAGAGTGGCTATGTTTTTCAAAGTGTTTAGCATAATTTTTGCCGTTTGTATGCAACGCCATAATAAATGTATGTTTATACTGGTTAAAAACGGTCTTAGTTTTACACAACGGGGTGGGTTGCCAGTTGGGCTCGTTTTGGGCTTGTTTTGGGCTGGTCGCTTGCTTCTGTCGCGAGATCTGGCAACATTGTATCAAAGTTCTCATGACAACAAGGCCTCCTGAATTCTTGCCTCGTCATCATTCAGCTTTTTCGACAGAACTATTTCGATAAAAATTGGTAAGCGAATTCTCAGTTTCTTTTTGCAGAGAAAACAATTTAGAAACGTTTGGTTTCACAGTACAACGGCATTTGCACTGTCTTCGGACGGACGAAGCTTTTAGCTGGCGGCTCCGTTAGCATTAGCTTAGCTTTCATTTCCGATAAAAAACGTAATTTTTGGATTATGTAAAATCGGATCTTTCTTCGTCAGATTTTCATGATAAAAACGGATCTGTCCGCTTGGTTCAGCGAAACAATTTGGAGTCTTTCTCGCTAAAATTTTATTAAATCGGACCGCTGATGTGGGCGCCAGGCCTACTGTTAAAACGTCCTAATTTAACGTTGTTAAGCCTTTAAAACCTAAAGTATTTGGATTAGAATTTTATAAACTAGATTGATCAAATACTAAAGTCTTTTTGTCGCATTCGGCTACATTCATGATTTAAAAAAAAGTATTTAAATATTTATTTTATATTTAACCATAAGTTTTTAGGTCCTGTATATCAGAGATGATTATGTAACTATTTATAATTTTTCTTAACATCAGGAAAAATACAATGGGAAATGTTTGCAATCAATCCTCTCTCAGTCACGTTTTAAATGGAATGCTGAAGTAAGAAAGTAATAATTTGTATATGTGTGTTCACAGATCCACCGAGAATTCTCCAAGCAAGACAATCAAATTTCTTGGTTTGTAAAATTATTTAAATAAAAATCTACTTGTCAACATCAACTTTAGTTCTCGTGCCATATTTATGTTTATTTTTATTTTATTTATGTATGTTTCATTAGTACTGCCTCTCTGTTAGCACAGTACTTTTCTTGTAAGTAAATACAGCATAAATTTTCACACAGACGGGGAAGGAGGGGGTGGGGGAGGGAGTGGGTGAGTTTCTGCTCCGAAACCA
>JBBPBX010064241.1:7714-20309 GCA_038048925.1 Garcialebias charrua | reverse complement strand
GGTACCGGGGCTTGAACCGGCGATCTTCCGATCACAAGCCCACCTTCTCTAACCTCTGCGCTACCACTCCCCCAGTTACTGAAAGCCAGCAGCTCAGGGGCCGGACATGCAGCTTTTAAAGTCATTATGTAAATAAACCAAGTATTACAATTATATGTTACTTTTTAAAATTGTTTATTTTGTTGCATTGAATCATAATCGCAATAAACAGGACCCAGAACTGCCTTAAAAAAAGAACTTATCGGTGCAGAATTAAAATTTAGGTGTGCTTGAGCACCCCACAAAAAGAGGCTAAAATTGCTACTGGCAAAATACATCAAATGGGCTCACATATTTTTTTTTTACCAGAGTTGCATTAGCTGACTCTGGCATTAAGTTGAAACGAACTGGTGAAACTTTAAAACAAATGTGAGGAATTAACGTTTCATTCAATTTCCTACTCTGATGGAAATGGTGGAAATAGTCATTAGCAAAACTACTCAGGTGAAAACTTGTCTTAAAGCTTTTATTACATGCAATATTTATAAAGAGGTCCTCCGATTAGCAGCACATTCCCTGGCAAATGGTTCCAGGCAGACCGTGAAGCAAAATTTAGATTTGCAAATTATATTTCAGGCTGAAAAAAAAAAAAACTTTTTTTTTTTTTTTTGATGTGATACTAAAATGCATTTATAGTGAAACTTTAAATAACTGTTAAATAAGCATTTAAAATACACATTCTTGCATTTTGAATAGAAACACTGAATACACGTTTTGGATATTTAGTCAGGTGATCCAAAATAAAAAAAATAAAAAATAGAACCACTCATCTTAGCCTTTTAGGAAAGTTTTGACATGAGGGCAACAACAACAATGGTATCTATATTTTATTAATAGTTTGTTGAAAATCTCAGTTTGGAGAATTGGAGTTTAAATTTGACATAATAAACAAGCTGTTACTCTGAGTGGAGCCAAGACCAACCTGTATCTGACAGAGGAGTCTGGGGAAACTGCTCCAGATCCTGAACAACACGTCACACCCCCTGCATGCCACACTGGACTCACCGCATCACTTTCAGTCATAGACTGAGACCACCGTGGTGCACCACAGAACATCACAGGAAGTCCTTCCTCCCTGTGACGATCACACTTTTCAACCCCTCCCCCTTTTCTACACATAGGACAATAAAATTAATCCTGCATCACAATAAACACAAAAGTTTCTGTCTGCACCTGACCTGTTTTAGAACTTAATAGCCTATATGCCACGGGGGGGCGTGACGTACTTCCGGCAAAATGCAACACCTACCCGCCACTTCCGGTTCCCATCCACCTCCGTTGTTGCTAGCGTTAGCTCCTAGTAGCAAACCATGACAACGAGCCGAAACGGGAAGCGGCCGCGCGCTACCGGCACTACACGTGAGTACCGTTGTGTCCGCCCACCGGTGGGAACAGCTGTTCCGCGGGGGGGTTTCGGCGAACATTTATCGCGGCTATCCGTAGGGGGAACGTCGCCATAATTTTATATGGTTTTATATGTGTATAGAGTTGTTATTGGTGTGTATGCCGATGTTTTATTAATTGTATTTAGTCATTTATGTTCGTGTCTTTCCCGCTAACCGGAAGTGCGCCGTCTGTCTAATGACTGCGGAGGTGCTGGAACGGAAGCCCGTGGCATATAGTCTGTTGTTGGTATTTTTACATTCTCTGTTATTTTTTTAATATCTTGTGTGATTCCTTGTGTATGTTCCTTTGTACTGAATCTCTGGCACAACAATTTCCTGCGGGATCAATAAAGTTCTATATTATCTCCTATTTCAGCTGTTTTTAAATCAGCGTCAATCTCAAACGTTTAGTGAATTGTTTTCTAAACCTTCACAGGAGGGTCACTGGTTTGAGTCTTCAGATCAACAACATCAAAATGTGGGTGGGAAAGTTGAAACACCCACACCTGCCTCCACCCTCATTTTCCCCACTTTGGGCCCTTGAACAATGCACTTAACCCTCATCATCTGCAACCCAGGGGTACCCTAGATGGCAGCTCCCTGTTCCACACAGAGAGCTGTGGTAGCACTGTGGTTGAATCAGAATCAACTTTATTGTCATTGTACAGTTAAGTACAGCAAAATTGCGTTCAGTACAGCCATCAGTAAAGGATAGACAGAAGTGCACCGGGGCTGCAGCTTCTATAAAGTGCTGCCCTCATCGCTTATATAAGAAAAGGGGAAGAAAACGTGAGGAGAGAATGTCTAAAAAAAGATCGCTCCCACGTCCTTGGACACAGGGCACAGTGTAAGGTAGCACAAAAATCTTCAGCAAGCAACTCTGACATAAATGACAAGACAGTGAGATTGTCCATGAACACGTCCAGAGTTTCCATAGTCCTGATAAACATGTTACAGTGTTTATCAGATGGTAAAACTATGATAAGAACATAATTAAATTATCAATTATTAATTAAAAACAGTCTGGATTAGGGCATTGAGCGTAAAAACTATGGCCAGGTCTTGGTGCAAGTTAATTTGCTGTGGTAATGCCTGAAGAAGGGAGCAGTCGAAAGAAGAAGAAGAAGAAAAAAGAACAGTCAGTTTTTCTGTTCAAAGTTTCAGCACAAATAATCATTTTAACGCTAGAACAACTGTGTAATGCAAAATCGACAGCAGTGTAAAGGTTTTAAGCTTTTTATCTCTTAATGGTCGTGTAATTATGATTTGTGGTAAATATGACATGTATTTAGATACACTACTAATGATTCAATGAAGACAGATATGATTAGGTTCAGCACTTAATCACAACACAATGTGATTCATTATGTATCTGATTCAAAACATGAACGTTCAATAAAATGCAATGCAACAAAACAAATTAATTATTTTTTAGCTATATAAAAATAATGGCAATTCACAAATTCGGAAACAACTTTCATAAAAGCTGACTTGCAGTTAATGAGAAATACACAAAAAATGAAGCCTGGTGAAAAATGTATAAACCTGCTAGCAGCAGATGTATTTAACTGTCAGCAAGTCATCAGTGAGCTGCAAAATTAATTTACTAGATTGCGGATAAGAACATTGAACTTTTTTTTCAGTAATTTAGTGATTATATGATTAGGTTGAAGCAAATGTTCAACCTAGTTGCTCTTGACAACAGTGCAGTTCTTTTGAGCAGTTTGTGTTGCTCAAAAATTTAACTAAAGGACAGGAAGTGCAATAAAAGAATGGTTGTCAATTAAAATAATTTAATTATGTTCTTAATATAAAACACAAGTACAGTTGTTCAACTTTCATGCTTAAAAAAAAAGAAATAGCCTGTAGGGAAAGAATGCTTGTAGACGTTTCATCTGACATTTGAATGGATTTGATTTAATTGTACGAAAGTGCAGCAAACCTGATTCATTTAGACTTAATCCCCAAACTGCATTGGTTGCATGATTGCTCTACTGATTTAATTGCATTGTGCATGTGCTGGTTGATGGGGGCTGTGGTAGCTCAGTGGTTAAGTGTCACAGCCTTGTAATCCTGGGGCTGCCAGTTCAAGGCTAGGTTGTATTTCATTTCATTTCATTTATTTATTTATTTAAGTTAGGACAATGCATATTAATCAACATAACAGCAGTTAGCATCAATGTAAATATGCCGGAGTTAGCACAATAGCTAATTTGCATCCGTTGTCCTAAGGCAGGTAAGAATAAGAAACGTCCCATAAAACAAAAGAGCGGAGAAAAATACAAACATCACCTATAGCACATAACACAACATAAAATTACAATAAAAATATGATGCCATAAGAATAGACAAAGTAATCTACACATGAGTGCACTTTTATTAGGAAAGCCATCTGGTCCAAGACGATTGCCAAAATGTTTTGCAAATTCATTCCCTGTGACAACACCTGCAGAAAGGAACAGCCGGAAGAACAATAATAATGTGCATGTGCTGGTGCATAAAACAAGACAAGTTAGGTAATCGGCACATCCCTACTTTCCATCAACTACTGGAAACTATTGAGATTTACCTGAAGATGATCACAGCCACTGAGTCAGCCATCCGCAACAACAACATTAAAGAGTTTGAAGCAGAACAACTCAGAATCAAAGTTTCAGCATGCCTCAGTAATGCAAAACCACTACCTTCCAATATCAGCAGGGATGCACTCACCGCTCTTAGCAAGGACAACAGCATTATCATCATCCCAGTAGACAAAGGAAGGTGTACAGTGATTTTGAACTAGAAAGACTATTATGAGAAAGTCATGACACTCCTTAGTGACTTAATCACTAATGAGCCACTGAAAAGAGATCCAGGAAGTGGTTACAATAAGTTGACAGATTTCCTGGAAAATTTGAAGCAGAATTAGACCATTGACCATATTCTGTACCACAGACTGTACCCAAGGGAGGCCGTTCCTAGTCTGTATGGTTTACCTAAAATTCACAAACAAGGTGTACCTAAGACCAATTGTTAGCATGATTAACTTGGTCACTTACAATGATTCCAAATATCTGGCATCTGTACTCATCCCTTTAGTTGGCAGCTCAGAACACCACATACAGAACACCATGGACTTTGTGGATAAGGTGAGGGATGTCATCATGGAGACTGATGAAACAATGGTCTCTTTTGATGTCACATCACTCTTTACGTGCATTCCTGTTGATGAGGCAGTAGAGGTGGTCTGTTTAAGGTTAAAATCAGACACCACTCTGAACAGCAGGACCACACTTTCCACAGAACAACTGTGTCAACTCTTGAAACTGTGCCTGCAGTCAACCTACTTCACATATGGGGAGCAATATTATAGGCAGAAACATGGGTGTGCTATGGGGTCTCCAGTTTCTCCTATTGTTGCCAACCTGTACATGGAGGAGGTAGAAAAGAGAGCCTTGACATCCTTTTCAGGGAGACCACCAAGTCATTGGTTCAGGTATGTTGACGACACCTGGGTTAAAATTAAATCTCAGGAAGTCCAACATTTCACTGATCACATCAACTCTGTGGATAAATATATCAAGTTCACACGAGAAGATGTAAAAAATGGCAGGTTGGCTTTCTTGGACTGTGAGGTCTCAGTTTCTGATAGAGGAAATTTGCAAACTGAGGTGTACCGCAAACCCACCCACACAGACCAGTATTTACAGTTTGACTCCCATCACCCTCTGGAGCACAAGTTAGGAGTCATCAGGACTCTGTACCACAGAGCAGACAGCGTCCCCACTAACTCAGCAGCCAGACAGAAGGAGAAATCACACACAAAACAGGCTCTAGAGAAATGTGGATATCCTAACTGGGCCTTCCTGAAAGCAGAGAAGAAACCCAAACAGGACTCCAGCCAGCCATCAGGTAAAAAGGAGGAACCCAGACACAGACCAGTGGTCATTCCGTATGTTGCAGGAGTTTCAGAGAAATTGAGATTGAGATCTGGTCTGCTGATCTCAGAGGGCATTGTGGGATATCTGGCTGCAGCAGATCAGCGAAATAGGAGGGGGCAGAACTTTTCAGAGATTCAAAAACATACGGAAGTATTTTTAAATGAATTTGAAAGTGAACCGGGAGCTAGTGCAGGGAGGCCACAACCGGAGCAATGTGCTCCCTTTTATTCTGTACAAGTTAAAAACCGGGTTGCTACATTTAACTCGTTTAACTTGGTAAGAAAAAAAAAATCTGTATTTCTCTCTTATGATTGTCTATTGTTGATTGTCCAAGGAAAAACTACTGTTGCTGTTGTCATCATTCTTTGTTTGTAGCCAGGTCTCTCTTGTAAATGAGTCCCCGAGGCTCAATGAGATTAACCTGCCTAAATAAAGGTTGAATGACTGATTCCAAAAACAAGCGCTTTGCAGTAATTGAGCCTGGATTTTATGAAAGCATGCATTACTGTCTCAACGTCGCCTCAATTGAAATAAAAAAGGATATGACTATTCAAGTTTACATGACTGTTTCAGCGGGTTCGGATGTTGTCAGTCCATACAATGGGCGTTATCATCTGTTATCATCCCCAAATATAGCGGCGAAACAGTCCAATCTACCTCCTAGCATGTTTAAAAGAACGTTATCAGCGTTATTATCGTTGTGAGTAGGCAGCACGTTTCTGTAAACCTGGAAGTGTTGTGTTTTTTTTTCAGCTTATGTAACCGTTTTCCTAAACCTAACCTTAAACCTGACCCAGAGGACCAACCCTAAACCTAACCCCCTTACCCTTGTGCCTAAACCTAACCAAGACCCTAAACCTAACGCTAGAGGCTTTACTCTAAAATTTAACACGTAGCTAAAGACGGAGCCTGCTGTCATCGCTTGTAACGGTGACAACGTACCTTTAAAGCTCCTAGGAGGTAGAAGAGGGGAAATCTGACCGCTACGTATGGGGATGATAATAACTGATAAGGGCCAATTTATGGTTGATAACATCTGAAGCGGGTGACTGTTTAGCTTCATGGAAGGGTCCATTTTCACTCCCAGAGTAATCAAGATGGCAACAATCTAGTGTGTTTTTAGTCCTGCTCAGACTAGCTGTTAGCTTATTAATCTGGTCAGAGTTAAAGTCCATTTCTCCACACTGGGCTCATTCAATAAGCTACCTAAAAGAAGTAACAGTTATTAATATGTTCATATTATCAACTTTAGTTGATTTAATCTATAAATTTGTTTAGTTTCAAAGGATAGTGATGTGTTCATAACAGCATGCTGGATAAAATAACATTTAAAGTTTTAAAGATTTTGAATCCTTGTTCCTACAATCCATAGTCATGGCATCCATGCAATGACATAGTGCTTTAATTCATTCACACAATAGCATTAAAGGCCTGAAATGAATGAAGCATTTTCAAGTACACAAACTCTGTTTTCAGTCTATTAGAAAAGTAAAATTGTAAATAACAGAAATTGTGGAGGTTCAGTTGAGGTCTAGAGGATGTATACATTTCTTTAGAGACAACAAACAGTGTTTGAGGGCAGAAGAGTTAATTTCTTTCCTTTTTAATTCCAGAGACATGAGCACGGTCTACTGTGTAGCAACACCTGCACAGTGGTAACCTACATAGAAATGATTTTAGGATAAACTTTTTTGTGCAGCATCATCACAAACTTCAGCTTCAGAAGTTTGCATCTTAACATCTAAATGGGCTTGATGGATGTAACTGTGGCCTTCACAGGTGGAGCACTTTAGTTTGCAGATTGCAGTTTATACTAAATTTAAATCCAAGGTCTTCATGGAAGTGCAAATCAAATTATTTTTTGGGAGCAGGGGGAAAGCGAAAGAAAAGAGGGTGTTTACAAAAGGTTGCATGAATGAAAAATACAGTCATAATGATGAGTTTGAAAATCAAAAAGGATCTGAAGGAGGAAGTGGTAGTGCCGAGGCTAGGCGAGCCTGTGATTGGAAGGTCATTGGCCCTCATGCACGAACCGTTCGTACGCACAGATTTGTTCTTAAACTGTGCGTACGAGTGATTTAGGATCATTTGTGGCATCCAACAATGTTTTCGTATCCTACGATTTTCTTCAGATACGAACAAAATTTACGAGTGGTCCGGACCTGTCGTATAATTTAGGAGCGTCAGTCTGCTGTCATCCAGACGGAATTTCTCCACTAATAACTTCATATTTCGTTATTTAGAAAATATTTTGGGTTTAAAAAATCACGCACCATAATTATTCTTGACAATAGGTTATTCTGTTTGAATTAGAATTATAATTTTAAGTTTAATTTGTCTGGTGTGTCGCGCAGGCTTCAGTGAGTCGTGCGCTCCCCTTGGTCATCAAAGCCCTCCTCATATTAACACCCAGGTACATAAAATTCCCATACACCGCCGCAGAACAAGTACGAATTAAGACTGATTTTCATGCTATTGCTGGACTGCTGTGCCAAACACCATCGGAGCAATAGATTATTATATCTGATTCGAAATATAACCTGCAGAATGTGGTTGCGCGATGACCAGGAGGAGCGCGCATGACTCATTTGTGCTGCAAAACATGTTGGCACGCGTCTTGCGCAGCATGGCATTTATTGTCCATCCATCTCACGCAGACTATTCCTTGACCACCTCCTGTCCGTGCTGCGGCGAGACGTTTGTTTGAAGCCATTTTCAGATCAAACCATTTATTCTTGATTTCTGATACTGTACGACCCACGGGAGACACAACATATGCACTACAATATTAATATGAAGTTAACTGTAGTTTCGAGACATTTTAAAATGCTTCTGTTCAAAAACACATCCGACACTTGCGGGGGGGGGTGGCGGTGCGCTCTTCTGAATAAGTGAAACTATAATGTAACACAGTTGTTTACACTAAAATTAAAAATATTTGACCATCCGACACTTGCGGGGGGGTAGCGGTGCGCCACAGCGCGACTGAGAGCAGAACTTCAATCTCCGAACGCGTGAAGTTCTTTTTACTTCTTGATTTTGAATGAATGGACACTTCCTGCTGTCAAAAGGCAGGAAACGTGGCCTTATATGGTGTTTTGAGGGGTGGGAATTATGTAAATGACCTCTCCGCGAGCACGCGCAGGTGGTTAGAACAGGTGGGATTCATTAAATTTACGCAGCTCGTTTACACACTTTTCCTGTGGATAGAAGAGTTTGTTGAATCTGACGTGGCATGTTTGTACGAACGCTTCGTATGAACAAAAGTAGGAGAAATTTAGTATAAAAATACGAACATGTTCGTGCATGAGGGCCAATGGTTCTAATCCTACAGACTGTAACAAAATAAATGTGGATGGGAAAGGTGAAATACCCATTTGTCCCTCTCTGAGGCATCATTAAAGGACATGACCCACCATGTTTTTAAATTGCATCGCCATTAATATTTATTAGTTTATTTAAAAATAATACAGGAGCGTTTATTTATATTGTAGAGAAATAACGCTAAATGTGTTATTTCATGATTTATAGCAGATTTTAGCAGAAGCTCCGGGAAAAATCTGCTCCTCTCCATATATGGGCATTCACATCACTGAAGTAACCGCCTTGGAGTTACAGGCGGAGTTATAATAAGCATTCATCAACTTCCATGACCGCTGCTCTGAGAAAAAAGCGAAGCATTTTTAAATATTCCCTAAATCTGCCTGTTGATTAATCCTGCGGTCGCTCACTGATGTCTATCATATTCTGAGCGAGCATCCATCGGCTTTTTATTCTCTCCCCGTGACCAGACAGGTCGGGAGTACAGAAAGGCAGTCGCGCAGCGGAGCTCTGAGCGCCCATGCTCCCCTGTGCTCCCCCGTGCTCCCCGCAACAAGGCTGGGACGGAGCCGAGCCCTGAGTCGGCACGAAGGAACTTCCAAGGTGACCAGCGGAATGGGGAGCCAGGGAGAAGATGCGCGCGGCTCGTTCCTCTGGGCAGAGGAGTGAGAGCAGCAACAGTCCGCAACGGATTTATATCTTATTAAAAAGTTCTAAAAATAAATAAAAACAGAGCACTGGTCCAGCTGTACACACAAATGCACCAGGAAATATGCAGTTTTAACTCCCACTCTCATAAACCTCCATGGAAACTCACTCCTGCCTTCTGGGTGGAGACGTAACTGAAGTCACTTCACACTTCGGCACTCTTCGTCCGGGTTTCTGGATTCATTCGGGACTCGTTTTTTTTGTTTGTTTTTTTAACCCTCGCCTGGCCCAAATGCAAAAATGAAAATAGACATCATATTAAACTACAATAATTGTCCAATATGGTGAATTGTTACTGTCATGGTGGGTGTTGTCCTTTAACATCTTATCTTTCCATTAATCTGGCTTCAGGAAAGAACAAAGCACAATGACTTTTCGTTGAATGTTTTTACAAATGCTGTTGAAGCACCGGACGCTAAGGATTACTTTGTTATAATTTATTTAGACCTGTCCATTTGACACTGTAGACCAGGGGTGTCAAAGTCAAATACACCGAGGGCCAAAAAACAATATCGCCACAAGCCAAGAGCCGGACTGGTTCAATGTTTATTATAAGGGGGTGATATAAGATTTTTTTTCTTCTTTCTGCACTCTTTTCATTCAATGTGATGTCCAACTCAATTCCAACTGATCCTCTGAAAACAGAGGATCAGTTGGACTTGAGCAATATTCTTCATCAGTACTGGGGTACATCAGCACATGCTCAGAAAGTGTCTCCATCAAAAAATATGTTAAATGTTATCCAAATAAAAAACCATGGTTAAATACGGAAGTTTGCACCCTGCTGGCAGCCAGGAATACTGCCTTCAAGTCTGGAAACTCAGAGGAGCTGAGAAGGACTAGGAGGGAGCTGGTTGCTGGAATCAAGAGGGCCAAAGCCAAGTATGCACAGAGAATTGAGGGTCAGTTCATATCAGAGTCAGAGTCAGAGAGTCTTTATTGTCATTTGCACCGCATGTGGTACATGAGATGAAAACGAGATTATGTACACGAGGTCCCAGTTACATCCAACAACAAATGAAAGAGAAAAACAGTAATAACATCTAGAACTAACTAAGAAAAACATCAACTAGTAATACACAGCAGCACGAACATGAGTTTGTATGAGCAGATGGTCACAGATGAACACAGATGAATACAGCAACAAGAAAACAGATCAGCATCAGTATGATGTGATATTTTGCAGTGTTTATTTTTTATTTTATTTTTATTTATTCATGAGTCTAACAGCCTCAGGGTAGAAGCTGTTCCTCAGTCTAGTGGTTCTACACTTGATGCTCCTCAACCTCCGTCCTGAGGGGAGTGGGGCAAAGAGTGAGTGTGCTGGATGAGTGAGGTCTTTCATGATGCAGGTGGCTCTTTTCCTGCATCTGGAGGTGTAAATGTCTGTGATGGTGGGGAGACTGACTCCAACAGACTTCTGTGCAGCCTTCACCACTCTCTGCAGAGCTTTCCTCTCTTCAACTGTGCAGCCTCCATGCCACACGTTGATGCTGGAGCACAGGATGCTCTCCACTGCACACCTGTAGAAGGAGGTGAGGACTGGGCTGCTCAGACCAGCTCGTCTCAGCCGTCTGAGGAAGTAGAGTCTCTGATGACCTTTCTTGATCAGGCTGGTGGTGTTGTTGCTCCAGCTGAGGTTATCATTCATGTGTACACCCAAGTATTTGTAGCTGGAGACCACTTCCACTGCAGACCCACCTATTTTCAGTGGGGCATGGGTGTGTTTGTTCCTTCTGAAGTCCACAATCATCTCCTTTGTCTTCTTCACATTCATGTGAAGATTGTTCTCTTTGCACCAGCTCTCCAGGTGTTCCACCTCCTGTCTGTAGCTGGACTCATCATTGTTTGTAATGCATCCCACCACCGCTGTATCATCTGCAAACTTAACAATATGACAGCCTGGAAGTGTGGCTGTACAATCATATGTGAGCAGAGTGAACAGAAGGGGGCTCAGCACACATCCCTGAGGAGAGCCAGTGCTGAGGGTTATGGTGGAGGAGGAGAAGTTGTGGATCTTCACGGACTGTGGTCTATCTGTTAAGAAGTCTAGTATCCAGTTACAAATAGAGGGGCTTAGTCCAAGTGTAGATAGTTTGTCTATCAGAGTTTGGGGGATCATGGTGTTGAAGGCAGATGTGAAGTCCACAAAGAGCAGACGCACGTATGAGTCTTTCTGATCCAGGTGGGTGAGAGCAGTGTGGACCACGGAAGAAATGGCGTCCTCTGTTGATCGGTTCTCACGGTATGCGTATTGATGAGGGTCCTCATTGATGTTGACGGTTGCCTTGATGTGGGACATGACCAGTTTCTCAAAACATTTAGCGACTATCGGGGTGAGGGCCACCGGTCTATAGTCATTCAGACCAGTCACTGTGGAGCTCTTTGGGACTGGGATGATGGTCGCGGTCTTCAGGCAGGTGGGAACTAACTCCAGTGCAAGTGAGGTGGTGAAGATGTCAGCCAGCACCTCACAGAGCTGGTCCGCACATTCCTTCAGAACTTTCCCTGGGATGTTGTCTGGTCCGGTTGCTTTATGAGGATTAATCTTTCTGAGACTGCCTCTCACTTCTGCTGCGGACACCCTGAGATGCTCTTCATCTGGTGATGAGGTGAGTCTGGTGCTAGCAGGTCTGTTTGGATCATCAAAACGTGCATAAAACTTATTGAGGGCATCAGGCAGAGATGGGTCCCTGGGGCATTGTTTGTTTTTGCCTTTGTAATCTGTTATGCATTTAATACCCTTCCACATGCTCCGTGGGTCTTGTGAGGTGAACTGTCCCTCGATCCTCTGTGCATACGTGGCCTTGGCCTTCTTAATGTCATCCTTCAGTTCATTCCGTGGGTCCACAAGTCCCACGGAGCATGTGGAGGGGATTAAAGTGCATGACAGACTATAAAGGAAGAAGTGAACAATGCCCCAGAGATCCATCTCTGCCAGATGCCCTCAACAGGTGTTATGCACGCTTTGAGGACCCAAACAGACCACCCAGCACCAGACTCACCTCACCATCGGATGAAGAGCGTCTCAGCGTTACCGCAGCAGAAGTGAGGAGTAGTCTCAAGAGAATCAACCCTCACAAAGCAACCGGTCCGGACAACATTCCCGGGAAAGTGTTAAAATAATGTGCTGCTCAGCTCTGCGATGTGCTGGCAGACATCTTTAATACCTCACTTGCCTTGGAAACAGTTCCCACCTGCCTGAAGACTGCCACCATC
>JBBPBX010064239.1:0-20309 GCA_038048925.1 Garcialebias charrua | reverse complement strand
ATACACATTAAGCTACTTTTTTTTTAACAATTCAGTTTTGATCATTTTCTTAAATGTACACATTGACTTGGCATTTTTAACATCACTCTCCAAACCATCCACAATCCAATTCCCTGGATTGAGGTAGACCGACCCTTCAAACTAGTTAGTTGCAAACCTCCTTCCGGTTTTTGAGGTTATAGCTCATTTGTTTAACTGGAAATGGTTTGTTAGACCTCCATGTGCAGGCATTCCTGGTTGAGCTGTTCAAAGGTGGAATATCAGATCCATGGTGCAATATGTCAATAAGTGTGACAAGATGACACCGTGATAAGATGATAGGTGAAGCTATCAGGCGCCTCCAAGTGACAGACAACCTTACATACCTTCGTTCATTTTCCTCTCAGGCAAATTCCTCTCTTTTTTTCTCTTTTAACTTTCACATCAACATAATGCAGTTCTGAACTTTTTTATCTTGAGCTTTTAATTCTGCTACACTTAACGTCAAAAGTGCTTTTCCTCTGAGCTCATTCTGTTTCATTTATTTATTTATTTTTATTTTAATAAACACCTGAGCTTGATAATGCTTTTTTTTTTTTTACACTATAGTCAGGTTCCCACAATGGATCTGAGCACAAACAAAGCTTTATCTGGATCCACAGTGGTTTGACCCAGATCTGGACTAAAGTCTCGTCAGCCTGAGGGTGTGGGTTTGAGTCCAGGTTACATCCAGCGTAAAACAATAGCCAAATCTTTTGTGCAAGTTTACTCACTATGCCAACCCCTACAGAAGGGAGCAGCTGAAAAATAACATGTATATGGCTTTCCTACAATTATTTTTTTAAATTTACCAGATAGAGGTATTTATTTTTCCCAGGTAGTGCAGCTTTTCTAGAATTTACGGTAATTCAAGAGAAAAGCTGCTACCCCATGTAAAGATACAGGGCTGGGAAAAAAATAAGAGGCAAGAAAACTATCATGGCTGTCACTAAAATACTTAAATGTTGTATTCTGTACCATCACTAAAGACATACAGTATGTACAGTATTTGGGCTGGCCTATGCTAAATTTCAATTGAAGACTTCTGCTCTAAAGGTTTTGAAGGCACTGCTGAAATAACCACCTATGCAAATATGATTATAAAATCAATATAAATCACTAATGTTATTGCTGAACCGGCAATTGCTTGATCTGATCAGAAGTCGGAGGTCTGTGGGTCCGTGCACCCCATTACTGTATGAGGTGGGCTTGGCTGCAGGTCGTTAGCCTGATCTAATGATGCATACTTCCCCCTGTTTATGGCAGCCAGAGAAGAGGAGCACTAGCCTGTGCTTGTCTGCAGCAGAGAATGCCCATTAATGCTTTTTCCCCCTCAGGTAATGACCACCTGAGCTATCAAAAGACGAGCTTGTCTGCAACACCACCCTCCCCTTCCTCCCCACTCCCATCATGCTTCTTCCTCACCCCCTCCTTACACGGCGACCTTTGCTCAGACACATGCTGTACAACTGAAGTCTTTGCAAATATCTGAGGAAATCATGTTTTAAGAAGGACATCAATTTTTATTAATGTAACGCAATGATCAAAATTGATTTATTAGATAATTACCCTTCCTACAACACCCATTGATGTTATTAAGCTGTGTAAATCTTGCTCAGGATGAGATTTTTGTACTGTGCCTAAACTGAAAGGTACCAAGTGAAACACTATACAGATCTACTCTTTGCTGGATTGCTGCAGTTGATGAATATACAGGTAGTCCTCGACTTACGAACGAGTTCCGTTCCTACGGCCGTTCGCATGTCGAAAATCGCCGTAAGTCGGAAAACACACGAGCCGCCACTTATACACGTACATGTACTGTACTGTACAGTTAATAAGCACTTCGCCTATCCTAACACAGTACCCTACATAATTATCAAAAAACACATACAGTACATTTGGAGTCATAATGAAGGGGAAAAAAAAGTTAATTTCTTACTGTGAGCTGGTGAAGCCTGTTGGCATGTTAGCTCGTTGCACGTCCGACCTCCGCAGCTTCCATCTGCTTCACGCGGTCCAAACTGTTTACAGGAAGGCCTGTTAGAATGTTAGCTCCATACATTTGGAGCCATAATGAAGGGAAAAGAGTTTATAACTTAATGGGAGCTGTTTCTCCGCGGTGTCCAACAGGCTGCGCCGCGTTAGCATTTTAGCTCGGTGTCCCTCCAAAAAGGCTGCGCAGCTGTTTCCCCGCATTTTAACATGTTAGCTCAGTGTCCATCCAACATCTGAGGCTGCCAGGCAGACATCGAGGCGAGCTCCCGGCCGCAGCAGGCCTCTCCGCCGCCCGCACAGAACACTGGCTGATGGCAGGGACAGTAGCGGCGGGATGGTCACCGGATCCCGCGGTGAGCTGGTGGTGTCGGCTGGCGTGGTGGGATGCGGCGGAGCGATCGGCGGCTGCTGCTCCGGGCCTGAGACGTCCACAGAGTTCACAGAGCGTTTCCAGCTCATTTATCCGAGCGAAGCAATCTCTGATCGGACAGACGGTCTGTCCAAAGCCGGCTGTCGAAGCTGGAGGTAACCGAAGCTAAACGACAACTGCCGAACACTGCCAAAAACTGCTGAACACTGCCAAAAACTGCTGAACACTGCCAAAAACTGCTGAACACTGCCAAAAACTGCTGAACACTGCCAAAAACTGCCGAACACTGCCAAAAACTGCCGAACACTGCCAAAAACTGCTGAACACTGCCAAAAACTGCTGAACACTGCCAAAAACTGCCGAACACTGCCAAAAACTGCCGAACACTGCCAAAAACTGCTGAACACTGCCAAAAACTGCTGAACACTGCCAAAAACTGCAGAACACTGCCAAAAACTGCTGAACACTGCCAAAAACTGCCGAACACTGCCAAAAACTGCTGAACACTGCCAAAAACTGCTGAACACTGCCGAAAACTACCTAATCGGCTTCAAAATAATAATACAGTAATAATAATAATTATTATTTATTTATTTGTAAAGCCATTTAAAACAACCACAGCTGCAACAAAGTGCTGTACACATGAAGTCAAAGTCAACTTTATTGTCAGAACTGCAATATGTACAGGACATACACAGGATTGAAATTGCATTTCTCTCAGTCCCTCGGTGCAACAGTAACCATTTAAACACTAAAACACTGAAACATTTAATAAACATAAGCATAAAATAGTAAAAGTGTAACACTGTCCTGAGTTTTTGCATAGTAGTATAAAAGTATGAAAATTTACACCAACACTAAAACACTAAACATTTAATGAACATAAGCATAAAATGAAATAATAAAAGTGTAATACTGTCCTGAGTTTTTGCATAGTAGTATAAAAAAGTATAAAAAGTATATCTATAAAATAAACTGAAGGTTCTAGCATTGACATTTGCAAAGAGTGGCAAAGCAGCATATGAGTTAATGTACACAGTATATGTATGAGGTAGTAGTTGATGTTGGTATAGAGGCAAAAGTGGCATATGCAGTAAGGCACATTGGGCATCCTTCAAATCAAGAATATTTAAACACATAAAAATAAAATAAGATTTTTCAAAAAAATATATACAGTACATGTATATAATTTTAATTTTATATTTTTATTAATAAGATGATTAATAAGATGCGTTCGTAACACCGAATCGCCGTAAGTTGAGGACTACCTGTATTGTGATTGGCTTTTTTGTGAGGAATTTGTAAATAAAGTTGAATTTTTCTTTTTTAGGCTGTTGGGTACTTGTTTGGGTGTTAGCTTTTAAATCAGAAAATGGATGAAACACAATCAGATTTAATTTTAACATTTGAAAACCCAGAGTACAAACTGAGATGAGAAAACAGGCAATGTAAAAGAGTTTAATTTACAACGTGTAAAGACAACTGGAACACAGGGAGGAGCTGTAGGAGAGGAGATGTGGTGAGTGTTTCTGTAGAGCTCAATGATTATTTAGTACAGGCTTACTTTTGGTTTTGTTGTTTGCAGGTTGGAGAGAGGACCAGGAGATTCCAGGATAACTGAGCAGACCAAGGTGACCAGAAAAGCTTTGAGAAGAGAAAGGGTGGCAGGACAGACCTCAAGACTGGATGGTAAGATGTTACAGTAGTACTTATCGTTGTTGGTTGTAGGTAGTAGATCCAGGAGGGTGCGAGGAACATGATGAGATGGGATCACTAGGAGGTTCCAGGGAGCAAGTTACTGAGGAGTAGAAGCTACAAGGAGTACAAGGTTAGTTCAGTCTTGAATTACAACTGGATCTCACTATAGGGCCAGACCGATGTAGGACATTGTTCCAGTAGAGATGGTCCAGGCAGCCTTAAGGCTCCCACAGACTCGTGCGGCCCTCAGTCCGTGGAGGTAAGCACGTACCGGATTAGAGTTGAAACAGACGCCCGCAGAGCATATTCGTACAAAGATCAATTTTTACGACCGCGTAGGTTCTGGAGATTTCCTGGTGGGCTGGTCTGATGTGTGGGCTGCAGGGCCAGCGCTCCCCGTTTAAAAAAAAAAAAATTTTAACAACTTTTTATTAACAACACATAAACACAGAACATCACTCCCGCTTACTGCCAGCTCCCGATTATTTTTCCCGACCTGTCAGTCCAGTAGCCGTGTCAATACATGACCAGTTGGCAAACTCAATTTATCCCGAAGGTAAACGCCCCTTGCCTGTGGAGCTGACTGCAGCCACTCAGGTGGATGGTTGAGTATGAAGTCTCAACCGTCTATGGACAAAGCACACCGTTTCTGCCTGGACTGAGGACCGCCCGAGTCTGTGGGAGCCTTTACAGAGGTTCCTCACCAACAGAACTGTAGACAGCTGAAGATGATGAGTGCCACTCAGGAGCTGCAAGAGGTGTCAGAGGGGAGAATGCAGAATCCCCACAAACACGAGGACCCGCAAATCATTTACTTTTTGTGAAAACATTTTTTAAAATTACATAGCAATGGGATAAATACGCACAGCACAAAGTGATCGCTGTACTGTCATTGTTCTCAATTATTTCTCAAGCAAATGCAGCAGCAGCCTCTGCACCCCTATTTCCTGTTCAGCCCAAACAACAGAACAGCGTTCTGTTTCCGCAGCTGTGGTAAAACCTGGACTTACAGAAACAAGCCCAATGGTTCCATGTTTTATGTTTACAGTTCCCTTTCAGTTCGGTCTCTCGGTGCAACATACTTGCTATGGGAATTGCGCCCCCGCGCGATTACCTGAAGGAATACATTCACGCCTTTTACGGCAGGGGGCGTCACCCGCGCCAGAGGTACCGCCCTTTAGGTACTTAGGCGACTGACGCCCCTCCAACTGTCTCCAAAATTGCACTTCACCGAGCTTTCAGCATTGAAAAGGGCCAGCTATGTTGCACCTCGTTCCCTTCCTTCAGGGAACATGAGTTATGGTGCATAACTTTCAGTTCCCTTTCAGTTCGGTCTCTCGGTGCAACATACTTGCTATGGGAACGTAATTCATTCACGCCCTTGAAATGCTCAGTGAAATGCCTGTTAGTGTGAACGTCTGCCCTTGACCAGAAGGCATCTCAAAGCTACTTTCTATTGTGTATTAGAAAGAACAGCCTGAGTGACATCACACGCAGTAACATCCAAACTGTAGTACTTTGCAAAAGTGTTTAAAGAGCTCCAGTTCGCAGCAGCACAAATGTCTGCAACTGACACGCCCTTGAACAATGACCAGGAAGTGGCCAAGCCCCTGGTTGAGTGAGCATGGACTCCAGGGGGCACTTGTTGACCTTTGCTACCGTATGCCCTTTTAATGGCCTCCGTCACCCAATGTGAGAGGCGCTGTCTTGATAGGGCCTTTCCTGTAGCAGGTGCGGCAAAGCATACGAACAGTTGGTTTGTTTTTCTCCATTCGGCTGTTCTCTGCATGTAGATGCGTAAAGCCCTCACTGGGCAGAGAGCCTGTAGCCTTTCCTGTTCCTGAGTGAGGACAGGATCAGGCGGAAAGGAGGAGAGATCAAAGTCTAGACTCCTATGGTTCAGAGTCAAGACCTTGGGAGTGTATGCGGGATTAGGCCTTAGTGTGACCTTTGACCCGTCAGGGGCGAATCTGGTACACATTGGATGTACAGACAATGCATGGAGGTCACCCACGCGTTTCGCCGAGCAAAGAGCCAGGAGAAGAGCAGTTTTATAAGATAGAAGATCTATCTTAATCTCGCTCAGAGGCTTGAATGGCGGGTCGCAAAGAGCCCCCAAGACCAGGCCAAGATCCCAACCAGGGGTCAAGGTCCTGCTGGGTGGCTTAGTTCGAAGCACACCTTTCATATATCTCATTATGATTGGATTGTTTACAGCCGAGCGGGCTACATCAGGGAGGAGAGGGAGACCTGTAACTCGGGTTGAATGAAAGCTCACATAATTCGGACGAATTGGACTCAGACGGCACCTGGACTCAAGGCTAACAGTCAGAGTACACTGTAGCCTGCCCTGAAAAATAAATAAATCAACTAATCTAATCGGGACACCCCAAGCAACCTTGAACAAAGGCTGACTGCAAACCTCTCCTGGAGTCTGAAGCTGTTGGAAAAACTGTCGCTCCCCCCCCCCCCCGAGAGCTCTCTGTGTGCATTCAGATGAGCGGCTGAGCCCATCTGCAGAACTGTGCTCTATCTGGACGATTGCTCACAGACTTATCTCCCTGCTCCGCCACCAAAATGCAACATGTGCTTTGTCTTATCTTGTGCTTGAGCTGGTAGAGTTTTTTGACTTTATCATAGAATGTCCTAAGACAAAATGTGATAGATTCTTTTTTGAATACCAATGATTATCCTATTGTAACCTTCCTTTTTTTCCATATCTGATTGTTTGGCGGCGCGGATTAATTTCTGCTACGGCTTTCGTGCGTACGTCCCTCTTAAGGATGGTGCATGTGCCAATTGCAATGTTTTGTACCCCGGTACAATTGACGATGCCAATAAAGATATATTCTATTCTATTCTATTCTATGTGCTCCAGGAGTCCTGGGTCCCTAGCCCTCGTGACAGGCAGAGATAGCTGCAAGGAACACCTTAATCGTTGAATAAGAACAACCCTTTTCCAGTAAATCCTGAAGGAATGTTAGTAGTTGAGCCAGGTCGCAAGCATAAGAAATGATATTTCTTTCTGAGCACCAGGCTTCGAAGATGCGCCACTTTTGTGCGTATAGAGACTATGTTGACCTGGCACGGGCATTTTGTATGGTTTTCACCACATTCTCAGCCAGGCCCGAAGCTATCAGCCTGTCCTTTTCAGCTAACAGGCTGGAATTAATTCCAGATCCTGGCCTAAGCATCTGGATTGCGACTTCCTGTGTGAAACTTTGAGGGTCAACCAAGTTGGGGAGTGGGCCTCCACGTTGATGTGTTAACAGACTTCCCTGATCGAGTCTCCTCGAAGACAGATGAAGTCCATTAATTTTATTAGATTGAGTCGGAACAGGAAAGCTACTGTTTCCCTCCAAAATAGGATTTATTGGATTGAGGGGCTGCTGCTTCTGTAAACGAGCAGATCTCCTGATTCCAAATGTAGTCCCACCCAGTGGGATACTGTTGTGTGGGGACAAGTTTGATGCAGCTTTGTGAGGAAAAACACGTGCTGCTCTTCCACCGCTCGAGCGTTGTGTGTCCTTCATGAATAATAAAGGAGCAACAGCAACGTGTGAACGTGGGGATGGTCCTTTGTGACCGGCAGACTCAAGATAATTTGTTGATAAGGAGCCCAGTTTCCTTTCAAAGTCAGGAGGAAAATTCTGGTTTGACTCTGATTCTTTTACACACACAGTAACGTGATCACAGCCATTGCTTTGAGGGTGTGAAAATTGTGTCTGCCTTGGGGCATCCGACGTGCTCTCCTGTGGTGCGAACCTGTCACGTGTTCGTCTGGTTAGTGTATTAGCCGGCCCCTTGCTCATAATGGAGCGGGGGCTGGGACACGTGCCCTTTCCCACCTGTCTCCGCGAAAGGTGTAGGGTCTGTTCACAGACGCCTCTGGGTCTGTCTTCTGGAGACAGGTCCTGAGGCACCCTGCTGGGGCTTATTGAGTAGGCTGGCACCCCATGAGCCGTGAGGGAGGGGGATGTGCCCCCCCCCTTTATGACGGCTGACAGACCAGAGAGGCCCGTACTGTTGACATTATTTGTGTTTGTGTGTTGTTGTTTTTTTTAACGTCAATAAAACAGGGATGTGCTGTTTTCTGAGTTTTATTCATGCTTACGTGCAACAACATACATGATTTGATGTCACTCACAGCAGGGAGAACATGGATTGTGCATGCAACAGAGTTATCAGCCATTTGTACTTTGCTACAAATAAAGTCTGAACAAGGTGCGAACACTCCCGTTACCGCGTGGGCGGGAGGCCGTCTAAAATGTAAACGTGGACCTGGTTCATCAGGCACGTTTTTGATGAGTGTCCCGGCTCGCCGAGGAGGCCCTATGCCTGCTCGCTTGGCGTGGGACAAACCTGTTTTTATTCCATGCGTGCTCGGAGCAAGATTGGCTCTGCGGGGGTCTTTGCCGAGGTTCCTCCTTGTATGCTGTCCACTTCTGCTGTGACGCACGCGTCGTCGAGCGGTGCCGCGGCTGTGCAGGTCTGCCTCCAGCAGGCTCTCTGGGGGGGGGGACTCCGACGGGGAATGGCCACCCTGAGGGCTTCAGCCTGCCTGCGCCTTTGGTCCAGCTTGGTTTGGATTCGCTCCAAAGTCTGGCCAAAAAGTCCCTCCGCTTCTATCGAGTGGTGGAGAAAAGGCACCTTTTGTCCCTCCGGTAAATCCGTCAACGTCATCCACAGGTGGCGGATCGCGATGACCACTTCCGCCATACCTCTGCCCTGAGCCACAGCAGCTGACCCCATCATGCGGAGAACAAAGTCTGTTGCTCTGCGGGCTTCGTCCAGTAATTCGGCGGCAGCTTGCTTATCTGAGGTTTCCTGTAGTTGTTGGAGTTTTTCTGCGAGGTAAGCCTGCATCATCGCGGATGCATTCATGGCGCGCGCCGCGAGTCCTTGAGCTCTGTAGCACTTCTCGAGAAGCGACGCTGAGGCTCTGCAAGCTTTGCTGGGGAGAGTCGGTTTTGTTCCTGATGACTTGGGAGCTAGGTGGGATGCCAGCGTGTCCTCAATCTGAGGCGCGTTGGCTAAACCCACCTGATCCATGCCTTCCACGTCGAGGAATTGTGAGAGAGGAAGGAGCATGGGCGCTCGTGGCTGAGGCCAGGTGCGGGTCAGTTCCGTGAGGAAGTCTGGGAACACGGGCATCCTTTGCCTTGTTGCAGCCTGCTGTTTTGAATAAAAATAGTTCCCCGCCAGCCTCGTGACCTGTTGGCGAGGTGGGGGTTCCGGCCAGGGGATGTTCAACGCGTCCGCTGCTCTGTGGCACAGGTCGAACAGGGCCGGGATGGAGAAGTCCGTTTCAGGGAGCGCAGGTATCGGGGTCCTGGGGAGGTCCTCTCCCGGATCCTCGATTTCGAGTTCTGGTTCCTCCGCTGAAAATTCGCCCGAGGCTGAGATGGAGATCTCGTCTTCATTCATCATGCCTCTGGTGTCGAACTCGACTGTTAGGTCCACCATGGGAGCAAGCGGGTCAGGGCTGTCGCCCCATTCGACGCGCGTGCTGTCGTGTAGAGCCATGTGTTCGAGCTCTGGGGTCGGAGTGAGGGTCTCCGTGGTGTCTGGGTCCTGTGGACCAGCTGAGCTTCCCATGGCCTTAGCCACGAGGTCCACCCGATGCCGCAGCACCGCATCCAGCATCTGGCTGCAGTGTGGGCAAGAGTCGGGCGCGTCCAGAGCTTGTCTTGCATGAAATATACCCAGGCAGACTGGACAGGCCTCATGGGTGTCCGTCGCTGCGAGGGCAAATCCACAGCCACTGGGACAGGCGCGCGAGGTTGGGCTCGCCGTCCCGCTGGTTTTCCTTTGAAGTTTTGTCTTTCGCTTTCCCTTCTCCGGAGGCATGTCCGAGATAAGGCGAGCGAGACCTTCCAGAATCCTTTTTCTTCGTTGTTCAAGTGTCTCCTCCGTCGTGTCGCTTTCGCTGGCTAGCCCGCTAGTATGTTAGCCGGGGTAGCGGTTGTGGCGTAGTTATAACACCGTTGAGCGAAGCAACCTGTAGAGAGAGGAGAGAAAAAGACTTCGAGGTTATAGAAATGTGCTGCCGTACGCAGGGAAAAATTCTCTGTGCGCTCTGTGCAGGGAGCGAGCTCACCTCAAGTTGAGCGATGGAGCAGCAGAGAAGTCCCGCGAAGAGAGGTAGTTCAGGTTTTGCGAGGTGAAGTGCAAAAAGAGACAGTTGGAGGGGCGTCAGTCGCCTAAGTACCTAAAGGGCGGTACCTCTGGCGCGGGGTGACGCCCCCTGCCGTAAAAGGCGTGAATGTATTCCTTCAGGTAATCGCGCGGGGGCGCAATTCCCATAGCAAGTATGTTGCACCGAGAGACCGAACTGAAAGGGAACTGGTTCATGCATTTATCACATTTAGACTGGACTATTGCAATGGTTTATTATCTGGGTGTCCAAATACTTCTTTAAAAAGTCTTCAGTTAATCCAAATGCTGCTGCCAGAATCTTAACTGGAGTTAGTGGGAGAGATCATATCTCTCCAGTTTTAGCTTCTCTCCATTGGCTCTCTGTCAAATCCAGAATTGAATTCAAAATCTTACTTCTAACCTACAAAGCTCTCAACAACCTAGCTCCATCTTATATTTGAGCTCTTGTCGTTCCATATTTTCCTAATAGAGCATCTCGCTCTCAGACTGCAGGTTTACTTGCAGTTTCCAAAACCAGAATGGGAGGAAGATCTTTCAGTTATCAGGCTCCTCTCTTGTGGAACCAAATTCCAGTTTCTCTCCGTGAGGCTGACAAATTGTCCAGTTTTAAGATTTTCCTTTTTGATAAATCCTATAGTTAGGGTCGACTTGGGTTTCCTGAGCTGTCCCTTAGTTATGCTACTATAGGCTTAGACTGCTGGAGGACAAACTGACCACATTTTTTCACTCTGCTATACTCTGCTCAACCTGTTTTGTATTTGTAATTATATTTTTCTATCCTGAACATGTGTTATGTTTTTCAGGTGCACCTGCATCTATATCTACCTGCCATTCTGTGTTTGTTTGCCTCTCCATCCTGTCCTCTCAAACCCAGCCGGTTGAAGCAGATGGCCACTTGTCCTGAGCCTGGTTCTGCTGGAGGTTTCTTTCTGTTAAAAGGGAGTTTTTCCTTTCCACTGTTTCCTTTGTGCTTGCTCAGGACGGGAGACTGTGATGAAGTGAAGATTCAACTTGTCTGCTGCTTCCTTAGATAGAGAACCTTACTAATAGGCTTTTCTGTGTATGTGAATGTTCCTGTAAAGTGCACTGAGACAACTTTGTTGTGATTTGGTGCTATATAAATAAACTGAATTGAATTATTGTGTTGATTCCATGACATATTTGTCACAAACTGACGCATAAACTCACAGACATGAGAAAAACATTAGTGGTCACCTCAGCCTTTCTGCAGCAGATAATAATAAAACAGATGATATGTAATTCAGATGTTGGTCCCTGTGTACCCCGCGCCCCCCCACCCCCACCCACACACACACCCTGCCTTCTCTGATGTAAATGTAAAGGAGGTTTGTGTGCCTTTTGTATGTGTGTGTGTGTGTGTGCGTGCGTGCGTGTGTGTGTGTGTGGGTGTGCTTGAGTCCGAACAGATCATCTACAGGAGAGAGAATACAACAAACCCATCTGCAGATATGAACTGTATTTAGTTTGTGAGCTAAACAACAGATGAAACCAGTGTTCGTTGTTCCTCCGTTCACTGAAAGGATCAATGAGATCCCATAAAAGATCCATCTCAGCTTATCCTTTTGACCAGAACAGAACCGCAGCTGGACCCATTCTGAACAGATGTTTGTCACCTGGCTTTGTGTGCATCCTCATTTGTCTTGAGGATCCTCTTTTTTGTTTCATCGTCCTCACATGTGCTGATGAGGTTTTCAAATAGGGATGGTGAAGAGGGGCATTAATATGCACATTCAGCCACAATCACACACCTGTTGTGTGGAGGCGAGAGCACTTCCAAACTAACAAAAAACTCAAATATTAAATCTGATTAACTTGTTTAAACACTCACTCTTTAGGGCAGCACGGTGGCACAACTGGTAGAGCTGCTGCCTCTCAGCGAGAAGGTTGCCGGTTCAAATCCCGGTCCGGGGCCTTTCTGGGTGGAGTTTGCATGTTCTCCCCGTGCATGCGTGGGTTTCCTCCGGGTACTCCGGTTTCCTCCCACAGACCAAAAAACATGCTTGTTAGGCTGATTGGTGACTCTAAATTGACCCTAGGTGTGAGTGTGAGAGTGGATGGTTGTTTGGTGTGAGTGAGACAGGTCCCTCTTGTAAATGAGTCCCCGTGACTCAACGAGGCTAGCCTGTATAAATAAAGGTTGAATGAATGAATGAAACTCTCAGTTTCCACCAGTAGAAAGCAACATGATTACCCACATTCAAACAATATGGGTATTGATTTGTTTTCTAACCTAAATTTTAACAGCAAGCTGTATTTCTGATATTCAGTGAAAATTTTCCACTTCCGATAAAGGCACATTTATGGGTTTCAAGAAGACATGGTGAAGGAGAGCCCTCTAGTCTGAAACATAATTAACCCTCCTGTTATGTTACGGGTCAAATTGACCCGTTTTAAAGTTTACATTTTTTTTAAAAATAGTTAAAAATATTTTTTCTGCATGAAACTTTTTCTATTTGTCTTAATAGTTCCAATCAACATATAAATTGAAAATGATTCACTTTACACATTTGTACCACTCTCTGCGTCTACTTGTTACATCGATACTGTTCGGGTCAATTTGACCCGGCAGTCAAAATGAATGGTAAAAAGGGTAAAAACATTTCCAATTCTATTTGTTTCCTTGAAACTATGAGACATATTTCACTACACACACACACACACGCACACACACACACACGCACACACACACGCACACACGCACGCACACACACACACACACACACACACACACACACACACACACACACGCACGCACACACACACACACACACACACACACACGCACGCACACACACACACACACACACACACACACACACACACACACATACACACACACATGCACACATGCATGCACATAAACCCACTTTCTCACTATTCTCTTTACTTCACAAGGAAACTGTGAGAAAGCAGGTGTTTATACAACTTTTGACGGGAACCTTTTCTGTTCCCGTGGGAAAACTCCACCCACACAAATCTTCATGACTCATTTGTCTTGATTTTAATGAGCGGGTCAATTTGACCCAGAACAGTAAATGTGTCTCAAGTTCAATTATAAAGATCACCCTTTGAAAAAAATAAAATAAAATGTAACATAATTTTTTTTACAAAAATCAATTTCAAGGATAATTATTGTTTTTTTGTGTGTAGGTTTTTTCAGCAAACATAAAAAATGTAAATCACATTGTTTATGTCCAAATGAGTTAGTCGTCATTATCCTTTATTTATGAGAAATAAAAAAACATCATTGCACAAATATTGACTGACATGGTTAGTATTGGAGTTAATAATCAGATACAAAAAGGTTTTGGAGGATTTTTTGGGTTTCTGACACTATTACATGATTAAACACTCCCCGGGTCAAATTGACCCACGAACATTATTGCTGTACCTCAGAAACAAACATAACAGGAGGGTTAAAATAGTATTGCCAAACAACTTGTCTAGCTTTACCATAGCTCTTTACACAGTGTTACTGTATAGTGTTCTAACTTGAAGTTAATATTAAATGAATCTTAATGACTCATTTGGTGTCTTCTCCACAGGTTTCTGCTCACCCTGACCAAACTGTAGGAGAAGAACCGATGGGATCACTATCCTCATCTCTTGAACCACAGGTGAACAGCTTTCTGACATGGAAATCTTTCTAATTTGTCTGACAGGTATTTTAGTGGACATGGGTTTTTGGGAGAGTAGACACAGTCCCCGCAATGCTTGTTCCTGTCAGGGGACTGCATTCTGAGGACTGTGTGTAGATGACTGTAGAGTAATATTGTTGGCAATCAGCAGGATCTTGCTTAAAATAATATTGCCAAACGGCTTGTTTAGCTTTACCGTAGCTCTTTACACAGTGTTACTGTGTAGTGTTCTAACTTGGTGTTAATATTAAATGAATCTTAAAGCTCCACTGACATGTTCTTTTAACTTTTCAAAAAATGGCACAACATATATAAATATTAAGATAGACCTCTGACCGTTTTTGCTAAAATAATGTTAAATGAATGACAATTTCTCTCAAAATAGTTTAAAATTAGCGCCGTTTTTTTAGACCGTAAATCCGGATCTTCCGGTCACGTGTCAGCATTCCTGTTTGTGACGTCACGTCCGATACTGAACTCTGCTCAAACGACAAAAATATAGACGCATCCGTCGAATTTAGCCATTTAAAACTACATTATAGCGAAGCCAAATCGCTATAATGTAGTTTTAAATGGCTAAATTCGACGGATGCGTCTATATTTTTGTCGTTTGAGCAGAGTTCAGTATCGGACGTGACGTCACAAACAGGAATGCTGACACGTGACCGGAAGATCCGGATTTACGGTCTAAAAAAACGGCGCTAATTTTAAACTATTTTGAGAGAAATTGTCATTCATTTAACATTATTTTAGCAAAAACGGTCAGAGGTCTATCTTAATATTTATATATGTTGTGCCATTTTTTGAAAAGTTAAAAGATCATGTCAGTGGAGCTTTAATGACTCATTTGGTGTCTTCTCCACAGGTTTCTGCTCATCCTGACCAAACTGTAGGAGAAGAACCGATGGGATCACTATCCTCATCTCTTGAACCACAGGTGAACAGCTTTCTGACTTGAAATCTTTCTAATTTGTCTGACAGGTATTTTAGTGGACATGGGTTTTTGGGAGAGTAGACACAGTCCCCGCAATGCTTGTTCCTGTCAGGGGACTGCATTCTGAGGACTGTGTGTAGATGACTGTAGAGTAATATTGTTGGCAATCAGTAGGACCTTGCTTAAAATAGTATTGCCAAACAACTTGTCTAGCTTTACCATAGCTCTTTACACAGTGTTACTGTATAGTGTTCTAACTTGAAGTTAATATTAAATGAATCTTAATGACTCATTTGGTGTCTTCTCCACAGGTTTCTGCTCACCCTGACCAAACTGTAGGAGAAGAACCGATGGGATCACTATCCTCATCTCTTGAACCACAGGTGAACAGCTTTCTGACATGGAAATCTTTCTAATTTGTCTGACAGGTATTTTAGTGGACATGGGTTTTTGGGAGAGTAGACACAGTCCCCGCAATGCTTGTTCCTGTCAGGGGACTGCATTCTGAGGACTGTGTGTAGATGACTGTAGAGTAATATTGTTGGCAATCAGTAAGAACTTTTTAAAATAGTATTGCCAAACTTGTCTAGCTTTACCATAGCTTTTTACACAGTGTTACTGTATAGTGTTCTAACTTGAAGTTAATATTAAATAATTCTTAATAACTCATTTGGTGTCTTCTCCACAGGTTTCTGCTCATCTTGACCAAACTGTAGGAGAAGAACTGATGGGATCACTACCCTCATCTCTTGAACCACAGGTGAACAGCTTTCTGACTTTGAAATCTTTCTAATTTGTCTGACAGGTATTTTAGTGGACATGGGTTTTTGGGAGAGTAGACACAGTCCCCGCAATGCTTGTTCCTGTCAGGGGACTGCATTCTGAGGACTGTGTGTAGATGACTGTAGAGTAATATTGTTGGCAATCAGTAGGACCTTGCTTAAAATAGTATTGCCAAACAACTTGTCTAGCTTTACCATAGCTCTTTACACAGTGTTACTGTATAGTGTTCTAACTTGAAGTTAATATTAAATGAATCTTAATGACTCATTTGGTGTCTTCTCCACAGGTTTCTGCTCACCCTGACCAAACTGTAGGAGAAGAACCGATGGGATCACTATCCTCATCTCTTGAACCACAGGTGAACAGCTTTCTGACATGGAAATCTTTCTAATTTGTCTGACAGGTATTTTAGTGGACATGGGTTTTTGGGAGAGTAGACACAGTCCCCGCAATGCTTGTTCCTGTCAGGGGACTGCATTCTGAGGACTGTGTGTAGATGACTGTAGAGTAATATTGTTGGCAATCAGTAAGAACTTTTTAAAATAGTATTGCCAAACTTGTCTAGCTTTACCATAGCTTTTTACACAGTGTTACTGTATAGTGTTCTAACTTGAAGTTAATATTAAATAATTCTTAATAACTCATTTGGTGTCTTCTCCACAGGTTTCTGCTCATCTTGACCAAACTGTAGGAGAAGAACTGATGGGATCACTACCCTCATCTCTTGAACCACAGGTGAACAGCTTTCTGACTTTGAAATCTTTCTAATTTGTCTGACAGGTATTTTAGTGGACATGGGTTTTTGGGAGAGTAGACACAGTCCCCGCAATGCTTGTTCCTGTCAGGGGACTGCATTCTGAGGACTGTGTGTAGATGACTGTAGAGTAATATTGTTGGCAATCAGCAGGATCTTGCTTAAAATAATATTGCCAAACGGCTTGTTTAGCTTTACCGTAGCTCTTTACACAGTGTTACTGTGTAGTGTTCTAACTTGGTGTTAATATTAAATGAATCTTAATGACTCATTTGGTGTCTTCTCCACAGGTTTCTGCTCATCCTGACCAAACTGTAGGAGAAGAACCGATGGGATCACTATCCTCATCTCTTGAACCACAGGTGAACAGCTTTCTGACTTGAAAATCTATCTAATTTGTCTGACAGGTATTTTAGTGGACATGGGTTTTTGGGAGAGTAGACACAGTCCCCGCAATGCTTGTTCCTGTCAGGGGACTGCATTCTGAGGACTGTGTGTAGATGACTGTAGAGTAATATTGTTGGCAATCAGTAGGACCTTGCTTAAAATAGTATTGCCAAACAACTTGTCTAGCTTTACCATAGCTCTTTACACAGTGTTACTGTATAGTGTTCTAACTTGGTGTTAATATTAAATGAATCTTAATGACTCATTTGGTGTCTTCTCCACAGGTTTCTGCTCATCCTGACCAAACTGTAGGAGAAGAACCGATGGGATCACTATCCTCATCTCTTGAACCACAGGTGAACAGCTTTCTGACTTGGAAATCTTTCTAATTTGTCTGACAGGTATTTTAGTGGACATGGGTTTTTGGGAGAGTAGACACAGTCCCCGCAATGCTTGTTCCTGTCAGGGGACTGCATTCTGAGGACTGTGTGTAGATGACTGTAGAGTAATATTGTTGGCAATCAGTAGGACCTTGCTTAAAATAGTATTGCCAAACAACTTGTCTAGCTTTACCATAGCTCTTTACACAGTGTTACTGTATAGTGTTCTAACTTGAAGTTAATATTAAATGAATCTTAATGACTCATTTGGTGTCTTCTCCACAGGTTTCTGCTCACCCTGACCAAACTGTAGGAGAAGAACCGATGGGATCACTATCCTCATCTCTTGAACCACAGGTGAACAGCTTTCTGACATGGAAATCTTTCTAATTTGTCTGACAGGTATTTTAGTGGACATGGGTTTTTGGGAGAGTAGACACAGTCCCCGCAATGCTTGTTCCTGTCAGGGGACTGCATTCTGAGGACTGTGTGTAGATGACTGTAGAGTAATATTGTTGGCAATCAGTAAGAACTTTTTAAAATAGTATTGCCAAACTTGTCTAGCTTTACCATAGCTTTTTACACAGTGTTACTGTATAGTGTTCTAACTTGAAGTTAATATTAAATAATTCTTAATAACTCATTTGGTGTCTTCTCCACAGGTTTCTGCTCATCTTGACCAAACTGTAGGAGAAGAACTGATGGGATCACTACCCTCATCTCTTGAACCACAGGTGAACAGCTTTCTGACTTTGAAATCTTTCTAATTTGTCTGACAGGTATTTTAGTGGACATGGGTTTTTGGGAGAGTAGACACAGTCCCCGCAATGCTTGTTCCTGTCAGGGGACTGCATTCTGAGGACTGTGTGTAGATGACTGTAGAGTAATATTGTTGGCAATCAGCAGGATCTTGCTTAAAATAATATTGCCAAACGGCTTGTTTAGCTTTACCGTAGCTCTTTACACAGTGTTACTGTGTAGTGTTCTAACTTGGTGTTAATATTAAATGAATCTTAATGACTCATTTGGTGTCTTCTCCACAGGTTTCTGCTCATCCTGACCAAACTGTAGGAGAAGAACCGATGGGATCACTATCCTCATCTCTTGAACCACAGGTGAACAGCTTTCTGACTTGAAAATCTATCTAATTTGTCTGACAGGTATTTTAGTGGACATGGGTTTTTGGGAGAGTAGACACAGTCCCCGCAATGCTTGTTCCTGTCAGGGGACTGCATTCTGAGGACTGTGTGTAGATGACTGTAGAGTAATATTGTTGGCAATCAGTAGGACCTTGCTTAAAATAGTATTGCCAAACAACTTGTCTAGCTTTACCATAGCTCTTTACACAGTGTTACTGTATAGTGTTCTAACTTGAAGTTAATATTAAATGAATCTTAATGACTCATTTGGTGTCTTCTCCACAGGTTTCTGCTCACCCTGACCAAACTGTAGGAGAAGAACCGATGGGATCACTATCCTCATCTCTTGAACCACAGGTGAACAGCTTTCTGACATGGAAATCTTTCTAATTTGTCTGACAGGTATTTTAGTGGACATGGGTTTTTGGGAGAGTAGACACAGTCCCCGCAATGCTTGTTCCTGTCAGGGGACTGCATTCTGAGGACTGTGTGTAGATGACTGTAGAGTAATATTGTTGGCAATCAGTAAGAACTTTTTAAAATAGTATTGCCAAACTTGTCTAGCTTTACCATAGCTTTTTACACAGTGTTACTGTATAGTGTTCTAACTTGAAGTTAATATTAAATAATTCTTAATAACTCATTTGGTGTCTTCTCCACAGGTTTCTGCTCATCTTGACCAAACTGTAGGAGAAGAACTGATGGGATCACTACCCTCATCTCTTGAACCACAGGTGAACAGCTTTCTGACTTTGAAATCTTTCTAATTTGTCTGACAGGTATTTTAGTGGACATGGGTTTTTGGGAGAGTAGACACAGTCCCCGCAATGCTTGTTCCTGTCAGGGGACTGCATTCTGAGGACTGTGTGTAGATGACTGTAGAGTAATATTGTTGGCAATCAGCAGGATCTTGCTTAAAATAATATTGCCAAACGGCTTGTTTAGCTTTACCGTAGCTCTTTACACAGTGTTACTGTGTAGTGTTCTAACTTGGTGTTAATATTAAATGAATCTTAATGACTCATTTGGTGTCTTCTCCACAGGTTTCTGCTCATCCTGACCAAACTGTAGGAGAAGAACCGATGGGATCACTATCCTCATCTCTTGAACCACAGGTGAACAGCTTTCTGACTTGAAAATCTATCTAATTTGTCTGACAGGTATTTTAGTGGACATGGGTTTTTGGGAGAGTAGACACAGTCCCCGCAATGCTTGTTCCTGTCAGGGGACTGCATTCTGAGGACTGTGTGTAGATGACTGTAGAGTAATATTGTTGGCAATCAGTAGGACCTTGCTTAAAATAGTATTGCCAAACAACTTGTCTAGCTTTACCATAGCTCTTTACACAGTGTTACTGTATAGTGTTCTAACTTGAAGTTAATATTAAATGAATCTTAATGACTCATTTGGTGTCTTCTCCACAGGTTTCTGCTCACCCTGACCAAACTGTAGGAGAAGAACCGATGGGATCACTATCCTCATCTCTTGAACCACAGGTGAACAGCTTTCTGACATGGAAATCTTTCTAATTTGTCTGACAGGTATTTTAGTGGACATGGGTTTTTGGGAGAGTAGACACAGTCCCCGCAATGCTTGTTCCTGTCAGGGGACTGCATTCTGAGGACTGTGTGTAGATGACTGTAGAGTAATATTGTTGGCAATCAGTAGGACCTTGCTTAAAATAGTATTGCCAAACAACTTGTCTAGCTTTACCATAGCTCTTTACACAGTGTTACTGTATAGTGTTCTAACTTGAAGTTAATATTAAATGAATCTTAATGACTCATTTGGTGTCTTCTCCACAGGTTTCTGCTCACCCTGACCAAACTGTAGGAGAAGAACCGATGGGATCACTATCCTCATCTCTTGAACCACAGGTGAACAGCTTTCTGACATGGAAATCTTTCTAATTTGTCTGACAGGTATTTTAGTGGACATGGGTTTTTGGGAGAGTAGACACAGTCCCCGCAATGCTTGTTCCTGTCAGGGGACTGCATTCTGAGGACTGTGTGTAGATGACTGTAGAGTAA
>JBBPBX010064238.1:0-20309 GCA_038048925.1 Garcialebias charrua | reverse complement strand
TGTAAGTGCCTATTTACATGTATGTGTAAGTGCATATATACATGTATATTTAAGTGCATATATACATGTACTGTATTTGCAAATGCATTTAAACATGTAAATGCATATATGTATATATACAAGAATATGCATATATGTACATATGCATAAACATATAGATGTATATATGCATAAACATATACATGTATATATATGCATATACATATAATGTACAGATAGACATATACATGTAAATATAACATGTTAAACTGAAGTTGTGTGTGTTTGTGTGTGTGACTGTTTTGTGGTTTTTAAGGACATTGTTTTGTCAGGACAGCAATACGCTATACAGTAATCAGACAATCAGATAACAGCTCATTACTGTCCTGACAAAACACTGTCCTTAGAAACCACAAAACAGTCACACACACAAACACACACAATTTGAGTTGAACATGTTATATTTACATGCCTATTACACGTATATGTAAGTGCCTATTTACATGTATGTGTAAGTGCATATATACATGTATATGTAAGTGCATATATACATGTACTGTATATGCAAATGCATTTAAACATGTAAATGCATATATGTATATATACAAGAATATGCATATATGTACATATGCATAAACATATAGATGTATATATGCATAAACATATACATGTATATATATGCATATACATATAATGTACAGATAGACATATACATGTAAATATAACATGTTCAACTGAAGTTGTGTGTGTTTGTGTGTGTGACTGTTTTGTGGTTTTTAAGGACAGTGTTTTGTCAGGACAGTAATGAGCTGTTATCTGATTGATTGTCTGATTGTTTATAGCGTCTGACTGTCCAAACAAACAACTGTCCATAAAAACCATAGTACACTCCTATACACACCTAATTGAACATTAAGGTTGATGAAACCACACGTAGCAAGTAATTCTGTTTAGGAACACAAGAACTAAAATGTACCTTGGTATTCGTGTTTAAAGGAAGTTGATCGTGCTTCTGGCTACCTGCGATCTCCTGACTCTGGACGTGTTCACATGACATCTGTAAGAGATCATTTATACTTATATTTAGAGGAAATTCTACATTTTGATGATAGCTGCTGTCACATGTAAACCAATAAACATTACATGATTGTTTGTTTTTGGCCAAAGTATCCATCTCACATAAAGGAAAGATGGATGGACAGAGTATTTACAAAACTCCTCTCATGATAGGTGGACTAAGATGAAATTAAAATTAGCTGAATGAAAGAAAACTATAAATTTAAAAACTGTGACTAATAATATTGAAGTCATACTTAACAATCCCTGCATTATTTATATAATTGATATCTATGTCATATACATACACACAAATATACATATATACATGTATATAAGCATATCATAAATGCATATTCATGTACTGTACAGTGTATATACATATATGCATATAAATGTATATATGCATATCAGATAGACATATACATGTAAATATAACATGTTCTACTAAAATTGTGTGTGTTTGTGTGTGTGACTGTTTTGTGGTTTTAATGGACAGTGGTTTGTTAGGACAGCAATACGCTATAATCAGACAATCAGATAACAGCTCATTACTGTCCTGACAAAACACTGTCCTTAGAAACCACAAAACAGTCACACACACAAACACACACAATTTGAGTTGAACATGTTATATTTACATGCCTATTACACGTATATGTAAGTGCCTATTTACATGTATGTGTAAGTGCATATATACATGTATATGTAAGTGCATATATACATGTACTGTATATGCAAATGCATTTAAACATGTAAATGCATATATGTATATATACAAGAATATGCATATATGTACATATGCATAAACATATAGATGTATATATGCATAAACATATACATGTATATATATGCATATACATATAATGTACAGATAGACATATACATGTAAATATAACATGTTCAACTGAAGTTGTGTGTGTTTGTGTGTGTGACTGTTTTGTGGTTTTTAAGGACAGTGTTTTGTCAGGACAGCAATACGCTATACAGTAATCAGACAATCAGATAACAGCTCATTACTGTCCTGACAAAACACTGTCCTTAGAAACCACAAAACAGTCACACACACAAACACACACAATTTGAGTTGAACATGTTATATTTACATGCCTATTACACGTATATGTAAGTGCCTATTTACATGTATGTGTAAGTGCATATATACATGTATATGTAAGTGCATATATACATGTACTGTATATGCAAATGCATTTAAACATGTAAATGCATATATGTATATATACAAGAATATGCATATATGTACATATGCATAAACATATAGATGTATATATGCATAAACATATACATGTATATATATGCATATACATATAATGTACAGATAGACATATACATGTAAATATAACATGTTCAACTGAAGTTGTGTGTGTTTGTGTGTGTGACTGTTTTGTGGTTTTTAAGGACAGTGTTTTGTCAGGACAGCAATACGCTATACAGTAATCAGACAATCAGATAACAGCTCATTACTGTCCTGACAAAACACTGTCCTTAGAAACCACAAAACAGTCACACACACAAACACACACAATTTGAGTTGAACATGTTATATTTACATGCCTATTACACGTATATGTAAGTGCCTATTTACATGTATGTGTAAGTGCATATATACATGTATATGTAAGTGCATATATACATGTACTGTATATGCAAATGCATTTAAACATGTAAATGCATATATGTATATATACAAGAATATGCATATATGTACATATGCATAAACATATAGATGTATATATGCATAAACATATACATGTATATATATGCATATACATATAATGTACAGATAGACATATACATGTAAATATAACATGTTCAACTGAAGTTGTGTGTGTTTGTGTGTGTGACTGTTTTGTGGTTTTTAAGGACAGTGTTTTGTCAGGACAGTAATGAGCTGTTATCTGACTGATTGTCTGATTGTTTATAGCGTCTGACTGTCCAAACAAACAACTGTCCATAAAAACCATAGTACACTCCTATACACACCTAATTGAACATTAAGGTTGATGAAACCACACGTAGCAAGTAATTCTGTTTAGGAACACAAGAACTAAAATGTACCTTGGTATTCGTGTTTAAAGGAAGTTGATCGTGCTTCTGGCTACCTGCGATCTCCTGACTCTGGACGTGTTCACATGACATCTGTAAGAGATCATTTATACTTATATTTAGAGGAAATTCTACATTTTGATGATAGCTGCTGTCACATGTAAACCAATAAACATTACATGATTGTTTGTTTTTGGCCCAAGTATCCATCTCACATAAAGGAAAGATAAATGGACAGAGTATTTACAAAACTCCTCTCATGATAGGTGGACTAAGATGAAATTAAAATTAGCTGAATGAAAGAAAACTATAAATTAAAAAACTGTGACTAATAATATTGAAGTCATACTTAACAATCCCTGCATTATTTATATAATTGATATCTATGTCATATACATACACACAAATATACATATATACATGTATATAAGCATATCATAAATGCATATTCATGTACTGTACAGTGTATATACATATATGCATATAAATGTATATATGCATATCAGATAGACATATACATGTAAATATAACATGTTCTACTAAAATTGTGTGTGTTTGTGTGTGTGACTGTTTTGTGGTTTTAATGGACAGTGGTTTGTTAGGACAGCAATACGCTATAATCAGACAATCAGATAACAGCTCATTACTGTCCTGACAAAACACTGTCCTTAGAAACCACAAAACAGTCACACACACAAACACACACAATTTGAGTTGAACATGTTATATTTACATGCCTATTACATGTATATGTAAGTGCCTATTTACATGTATGTGTAAGTGCATATATACATGTATATGTAAGTGCATATATACATGTACTGTATATGCAAATGCATTTAAACATGTAAATGCATATATGTATATATACAAGAATATGCATATATGTACATATGCATAAACATATAGATGTATATATGCATAAACATATACATGTATATATATGCATATACATATAATGTACAGATAGACATATACATGTAAATATAACATGTTCAACTGAAGTTGTGTGTGTTTGTGTGTGTGACTGTTTTGTGGTTTTTAAGGACAGTGTTTTGTCAGGACAGTAATGAGCTGTTATCTGACTGATTGTCTGATTGTTTATAGCGTCTGACTGTCCAAACAAACAACTGTCCATAAAAACCATAGTACACTCCTATACACACATAATTGAACATTAAGGTTGATGAAACCACACGTAGCAAGTAATTCTGTTTAGGAACACAAGAACTAAAATGTACCTTGGTATTCGTGTTTAAAGGAAGTTGATCGTGCTTCTGGCTACCTGCGATCTCCTGACTCTGGACGTGTTCACATGACATCTGTAAGAGATCATTTATACTTATATTTAGAGGAAATTCTACATTTTGATGATAGCTGCTGTCACATGTAAACCAATAAACATTACATGATTGTTTGTTTTTGGCCAAAGTATCCATCTCACATAAAGGAAAGATGGATGGACAGAGTATTTACAAAACTCCTCTCATGATAGGTGGACTAAGATGAAATTAAAATTAGCTGAATGAAAGAAAACTATAAATTTAAAAACTGTGACTAATAATATTGAAGTCATACTTAACAATCCCTGCATTATTTATATAATTGATATCTATGTCATATACATACACACAAATATACATATATACATGTATATAAGCATATCATAAATGCATATTCATGTACTGTACAGTGTATATACATATATGCATATACATGTATATATATGCATATACTGTACAGATAGACATATACATGTAAATATAACATGTTCTACTAAAATTGTGTGTGTTTGTGTGTGTGACTGTTTTGTGGTTTTAATGGACAGTGGTTTGTTAGGACAGCAATACGCTATAATCAGACAATCAGATAACAGCTCATTACTGTCCTGACAAAACACTGTCCTTAGAAACCACAAAACAGTCACACACACAAACACACACAATTTGAGTTGAACATGTTATATTTACATGCCTATTACATGTATATATAAGTGCATATATACATGTATATGTAAGTGCATATATACATGTATATGTAAGTGCATATATACATGTACTGTATATGCAAATGCATTTAAACATGTAAATGCATATATGTATATATACAAGAATATGCATATATGTACATATGCATAAACATATAGATGTATATATGCATAAACATATACATGTATATATATGCATATACATATAATGTTCAGATAGACATATACATGTAAATATAACATGTTCAACTGAAGTTGTGTGTGTTTGTGTGTGTGACCGTTTTGTGGTTTTTAAGGACAGTGTTTTGTCAGGACAGCAATACGCTATACAGTAATCAGACAATCAGATAACAGCTCATTACTGTCCTGACAAAACACTGTCCTTAGAAACCACAAAACAGTCACACACACAAACACACACAATTTGAGTTGAACATGTTATATTTACATGCCTATTACATGTATATATAAGTGCATATATACATGTATATGTAAGTGCATATATACATGTATATGTAAGTGCATATATACATGTACTGTATATGCAAATGCATTTAAACATGTAAATGCATATATGTATATATACAAGAATATGCATATATGTACATATGCATAAACATATAGATGTATATATGCATAAACATATACATGTATATATATGCATATACATATAATGTACAGATAGACATATACATGTAAATATAACATGTTCAACTGAAGTTGTGTGTGTTTGTGTGTGTGACTGTTTTGTGGTTTTTAAGGACAGTGTTTTGTCAGGACAGTAATGAGCTGTTATCTGATTGATTGTCTGATTGTTTATAGCGTCTGACTGTCCAAACAAACAACTGTCCATAAAAACCATAGTACACTCCTATACACACCTAATTGAACATTAAGGTTGATGAAACCACACGTAGCAAGTAATTCTGTTTAGGAACACAAGAACTAAAATGTACCTTGGTATTCGTGTTTAAAGGAAGTTGATCGTGCTTCTGGCTACCTGCGATCTCCTGACTCTGGACGTGTTCACATGACATCTGTAAGAGATCATTTATACTTATATTTAGAGGAAATTCTACATTTTGATGATAGCTGCTGTCACATGTAAACCAATAAACATTACATGATTGTTTGTTTTTGGCCCAAGTATCCATCTCACATAAAGGAAAGATAAATGGACAGAGTATTTACAAAACTCCTCTCATGATAGGTGGACTAAGATGAAATTAAAATTAGCTGAATGAAAGAAAACTATAAATTAAAAAACTGTGACTAATAATATTGAAGTCATACTTAACAATCCCTGCATTATTTATATAATTGATATCTATGTCATATACATACACACAAATATACATATATACATGTATATAAGCATATCATAAATGCATATTCATGTACTGTACAGTGTATATACATATATGCATATAAATGTATATATGCATATCAGATAGACATATTACATGTAAATATAACATGTTCTACTAAAATTGTGTGTGTTTGTGTGTGTGACTGTTTTGTGGTTTTAATGGACAGTGGTTTGTTAGGACAGCAATACGCTATAATCAGACAATCAGATAACAGCTCATTACTGTCCTGACAAAACACTGTCCTTAGAAACCACAAAACAGTCACACACACAAACACACACAATTTGAGTTGAATTTGAATTTGAAACAATTTGAATCAATTTGAATCACTGCAAGTGGACAGGTAACATTAGACCTGCCTTCAAGAAGAACTGGACTAATGACGTATATTCTAGTATAAACGTCACTGAACTGGGAGCACCCACAGCACCACTAACACACTCAAAATGGATTCCACCACAAAGATTCAGCCAGAAGATACACACCACCCATGGCCTTATTGAAAGATTATTGAAAGATTATTGAAAGACTGTTCAGTACAGCAGGACATCTCCCTAAAAAACCAGACTGGACTCAAAAAACTGTGAAAACCAACTTCTTCTGAACTTGAACAATAAATTCTTGTATCAATATTAAAATGTATCAGTTCATGGGATGTTAGGAGACAAGAAATGTCTCGACACTCAGATCCAAGTTTTGAAAATGGTGTCAGGAATTTAAAATATTGTTCACTTTTGATCCATGGTTGACTGGACAATATTTTAACTAGAGTTGATGACAAACTGGAGGTGAAATGATCAGTGTCTGTTCCTTTGTCAGGTCTAATGCCGGGTTTCCACCAGACGCTTTTCGCGCTGCAAAAAATCTCCTACCGCACTGTGTTGGCTGCTTGTCAACAGATGTCTGTTCTCATCGAACATGTCTGCAGACACGCAGTGGGAGCAGCGGCTGGCTCCTTTTCCGTTTGTTTCTTCTACACCGGGCAGATAAAAAATCAGCTGTACATGAGCCTCGTTACTACTTGAGTGGATTTTTTATGAGCCAAACTGCAGCTCCTAAAGTCTTTGTTGAGATTAAAACATTTTTTTATGTTTGGGGTGACCGTACGCTCGAGCGGACAGCGGCAACTGTAAAAATGCCAAGTTTCTTACCGGAGGCTGTTTTCTTCATGGAGGCTCGATGGGTAAGTTTGAAAAGTCCAAAAAAAAGTCCTGTCGTTGTTGCGTGATCACATGGCAGAGTCTATCCCGATTGGTTGCTGCTAAGCTGCGAGCAGCAGAAGCAGGACAAATCGAGCTTCGACAGTCGCTGCTCGGAGGTGACGTGGGAGCGGAAAAAAGCTGCCACTCACTGCCGCGCTGCTTGAACTGCTGTAGATGCGCCGCATCCAACATGCCCGGCCACATAGACTTTCAATGTAAAGTGGCTGCTTCGGAGGCGCGAAAAGCGTTTGGTGGAAACCTGGCATAATGCTCCTTTTTTTCAGACAGATAACTTTAATTTAAACATGTTTACTGCAGTTAAAATGACACATTGGTTCTGCTTTGTGTTAAATAAAAACTTTCAAAGGTAAAATAATTCCTCTCTTATTTTGCTTAATGACATTTAACTCTGCATGTCATCCCTGAAATTCTGACACACAGAATCACAAGTCCAAGTGTGAACTGTGTCACAGAGTAAACACAATAAAAACATGTGTTATCTGCAGCATTGTTCTTTAAAATGGAAAAACACTATTAATGTATTACAGAAAATATGCGTACAGTACACACACTTAATGATACTGTAGACCATTGCATTAGGCAATACATTCAGCAAGTACTTTTACTTTAATACTTTAAGCATTTTTAAAAGCAAGTACTTATTTACTTTTACTTAAGTAAACACAATATAATGGTACATCTACTTTTACTAGAGTACATTTTTGTCTGTTTATTTGTACTTTTACTTATAAACAGTGTTTGAGTACTTTCTCCACCACTGGTCTCCAGCTACAAGTACTTGGGTGTGCACTTGAATTATAGCCTCAGCTGGACCAACAACACAACCAGCCTGATCAACAAAGTTCATCAGAGACTCTACTACCTCAGGCGGCTGAGACGAGCTGGTCTGAGTAGCCCAGTCCTCATCTCCTTCTACAGGTGTGCAGTGGAGAGCATCCTGTGCTACAGCATCAACGTGTGAGCACAGGATGCTCTCCATCGCACACCTGTAGAAGGAGGTGAGGACTGAGCTTCCCAGACCAGCTCTTCTCAGCCGTCTGAGGAAGTAGAGTCTCTGATTACCTTTTTTTGATCAGGGCGGTGGTGTTGTCTGTCTTCACCTCCTTCTACACGTGTGCCGTTGAGAGCATCCTGTGCTCCGGCATCAACGTGTGGCATGGAGGCTGCACAGCTGCAGAAAGAAAAGCTCTGCAGAGAGTGGTGAAGGCTGCACAGAAGATGTTGGAGTCAGTCTCCCCACCATCACAGACATTTACACCTCCAGATGCAGGAAGAGAGCCACCTGTATCATGAAAGACCCCACTCACCCAGCACACAAACTCTTTGCCCCACTCCCCTCAGGAAGGAGGTTGAGGAGCATCAAATGTAGAACCACTAGACTGAGGAACAGCTTCTACCCTGAGGCTGTTAGACTCATGAATAAATAAACAATTAGAAAACAGTAATTACTGCAAAACATCACAACATGCTGATCTGTTTTTTTGTTTCTGTGTTCATTTGTGACCATCTGCTCATACAGACTCATGTCCGTGCTGCTGTTTGTAATTATGTTTTCCTATTATATTAGGGCTTAGTGTATTTCTAGTTGATGTTTTTCTTAGTTATATCCTACATGTTATTGCTGTTTTTCTCTCACATTTTGTTGTTGGATGTAACTGGGACCTTGTGTACATAATCTTGTTTCATCACATGTACCACATGCGGTGCAAATGACAATAAAGATGATTAGACTCTGATTAAAGTTGTACACCTCTTGGACTAGCTGAAAACATGTAAAAATATGTGGCAGGATGTCCCTACGGACATTGAACGCACCACATGAGTGCGGGATGTGATTGGGTCCAAGGCTGGCTTCCGGTATAAAAAGGGCCAGGCTTCAGTGGTTGACTTCACGTCATCCGCCTTCCGGTTCAGACCCTGGCGTCTGCTGGCTGGGTCGCGCCAGCGTAACTGAATGTGCGCTTTAAGGTCGCCGTGATCTACTGTTCCACGACCAAATGTACAAGCCTCCTGCTTCCCTCTACTGTTGAGGTGGAGCTCGTGGTGAGTAAAGCGCTAGTTCGTCTTTCTGTTTTATGTTCAGCTTTTAATTCTAATCTTTGTTTATTAGCTGCTGCTGTTTGTCCTTCACCGTTTTGTTCACCTGCTGTTCGAGCTGTCCACTGGCTGTCGTCTTGCTGTCCTGGCTGCTGATTTGATGCCCACTGTTCTGGTCAGCTTAAGGCTGGCTGCATCACCCGTCCTGTCTGGCTGATCGGGGCCGACTGGGGTTCAGCCCGGACTGGGGTTCAGCCCGGACTAATCGTCTTGGTGCCGGCGTGGATGGTGTCTGCTGCAGCGCAACGGTTCTCCCAGGACGAACTCTTTGGACAGCTGTGGCTTGATTAATTGGACATCTCCCAGGCGGTGGTATTAATTCTGCCGTGGTGTACTACTGTCTTTATCGAATTGCACTTTCATTGTTGCCAGGAGTTATTACTGCCTTTTTAACTGTGTATTTTAAATTTAGGATTTTTTATTAAACAAATTGTGCAATTTATTGGTGTTTGTGTGAAGTGTCTCCTGCCTCATCTTCTGCAACGGGTCTAAAGTGCCTAAAGGGTAACTTTTAATAAAGTTTTTAACCAAATTCATTTTTTTAAATAGATTATTTTTTTTAAACTAAAAGTTGCCTAAAGTATTTTTTTACCCATACCCGTTCGGCTACAAATATAAAAAAGTTACAAAACAATTCTAAGTTTTCACCAATTGCACGTCACTTATACAGTATTCTGATACCTACTTGACACTGCAGACTACGTGATGGTGTAACGACACTGCAACGTGATGATGTAATGACGCTGTTCGTCTGTCTGCTCACTGCTTTGAGGTTAAAAAAAGAAAAATATGAGCATATTTTGCACAGAAATGACATTGAAAACATTAAAACCTCTACCACCGCATGTGGTACATGTGATGAAACGAGATTATTTACACCGGGTCCCAGTAACATCCAACAACAAAAAAATGTAAGAGAAGAACAGTAGTAACATCTAAGATATGATCTAAGAAAAACATCAGCTAAAAATACACTAAGCACCAATGTACCGTAATAGAAAAACATCAATACAAGCAGCAGCACGAGCATGAGTCCGTATGAGCAGATGGTCACAAATGAACAGCAACAGGAAAACAGATCAGCATGATGTGATATTTTGCAGTGATTATTCTTATCATGTATTATTCATGAGTCTAACAGCCTCAGGGTAGCAGCTGTTCCTCAAGTGGTTCAACATTTGATGCTCAACCTACTTCCTGAGGGGAACAGGGCAAAGATTGTGTATGCGCTGGATGAGTGTGGTCCTTCATGATGCAGGTGGCCCTCTTCTTGCATCTGGAGGTGTAGATGTCTGTGATGGTGGGGAGACTGACTCCAACAGACCTCTGTGCAGCCTTCACCACTCTCTGCAGAGCTTTTTTTCTGCAGCTGTGCAGCCTCCATGCCACACGTTGATGCTGGAGCACAGGATGCTCTCCACTGCACACCTGTAGAAGGAGGTGAGGACTGAGCTTCCCAGACCAGATCTTCTCAGCCGTCTGAGGAAGTAGAGTCTCTGATGACCCGATCATGGGCGATGGTGTTGTCAGTCCTCACCTCCTTCTACATGTGTGCAATGGAGAGCATCCTGTGCTCCAGCATCAACGTGTGGCATGGAGGCTGCACAGCTGCAGAAAGAAAGGCTCTGCAGAGAGTGGTGAAGGCTGCACAGAAGATGTTGGAGTCAGTCTCCCCACCATCACAGACATCTACACCTCCAGATGCAGGGAGAGGGCCACCTGCATCATGAAAGACCCCACTCACCCAGCACACACAGTCTTTGCCCCGCTCCTCTCAGGACGGAGGTTAAGGAGCATGAAATGTAGAACCATTAGACAGAGGAACAGCTTCTACCCTGAGGCTGTTAGACTCATGAATAAATAAATAATAAGAATAAATACTGCAAAATATCACATCATGTTGATGCTGATCTGTTTTCTTGTTGTTGTGTGTTCATTTGTGACCATCTGCTCATACAGACTCAGGTTCGTGCTGCTGTTTATAATGATGTTTTTCTATTACATTAGTGATTAGTGTATTTCTAGTTGATGTTTTTCTTAGTTATATCCTAGATATTATTACTGTTTTTCTCTTACATTTTGTTGTTGGATGTAACTGGGACCATGTGTACATAATCTCGTTTCATCACATGTACCACATGTGGTGCAAATGACAATATTCTGACTGTGATTCTGATAAAAGTTGCAGGACTAGCTGAAAACATGTAAAAATATGAAAAAGTTACAAAACAATTCTCAGTTTTCACCAAATGCACGTCACTTCTATTTTCATCTTACCTGCATCACTGCAGTTTGACCGTGATGACGTAACGACGCTCTTTGGGGAAGGGTAGGGGCTGTCTGCTCACTCCGCTTTGAGGTGAAAAATGAAACATAAGAGCAAATTTAGCACAAAAATCACGGTGAAAACATTAAAACCTCTCTTTATGTTACAATACAGCGTTCACAGCTTGTCACGCTGCAGTGGTCAAGTTAAATGTTAACGCTTCTTCTTCTTTCGGCTTTTCCCTTTTCAGGGGTCGCCACAGCGAGTCATCCTCCTCCACCTCACTCTGTCCTCTGCATCCTCTGTCCTCACTCCAACTACCTTCATGTCCTCTCTAACTGCATCCATATATCTCCTCTTTGTCTTTTTCCTGCAGCTGCATTTCTAACATCCTTCTACCAATATACCCACTGTCCCTCCTCTGGACATGTCCAAACCACTGTCCCTCCTCTGGACATGTCCAAACCACTGTCCCTCCTCTGGACATGTCCAAACCACTGTCCCTCCTCTGGACATGTCCAAACCACTGTCCCTCCTCTGGACATGTCCAAACCACTGTCCCTCCTCTGGACATGTCCAAACCACTGTCCCTCCTCTGGACATGTCCAAACCACTGTCCCTCCTCTGGACATGTCCAAACCACTGTCCCTCCTCTGGACATGTCCAAACCACTGTCCCTCCTCTGGACATGTCCAAACCACTGTCCCTCCTCTGGACATGTCCAAACCACTGTCCCTCCTCTGGACATGTCCAAACCACTGTCCCTCCTCTGGACATGTCCAAACCACTGTCCCTCCTCTGGACATGTCTAAACCACTGTCCCTCCTCTGGACATGTCTAAACCACTGTCCCTCCTCTGGACATGTCCAAACCACTGTCCCTCCTCTGGACATGTCTAAACCACTGTCCCTCCTCTGGACATGTCTAAACCACTGTCCCTCCTCTGGACATGTCTAAACCACTGTCCCTCCTCTGGACATGTCTAAACCACTGTCCCTCCTCTGGACATGTCTAAACCACTGTCCCTCCTCTGGACATGTCTAAACCACTGTCCCTCCTCTGGACATGTCTAAACCACTGTCCCTCCTCTGGACATGTCCAAACCACTGTCCCTCCTCTGGACATGTCCAAACCATTGTCATTCAACTTTAAATTTATTTCCAAACCATTTTACTGTACGCGGTTTAAAGTAATTGTTTATTTACATTATTTAAGTATTTCCTTGAGATTTAATTTAATTTTTATTTTGTCTGTTTTTGCACAATTTAATTTATTTTTATTCATCTAATTTATTTTATCTGTTTGTTGTTGATCTTGCACTACATACATATTATTTTGAACATTACTGCTGCAGTTCTTTGGAACCAAAGATAATAAACCAGATGACACTTTTGCTGTAAAGTACATTGCATACTGCTGTTTTATTTTATTTTATTTTTTTATTTTTGTTACTTTTAGTACCACTAACTGTATGCATATAGGATCATTTAAACAGGGCTGTCAGAGTTGCAATGAGTTTATGTTAGGTGGGTGAATGATCTGATCATAAATTTCGCTTAGGGCCCCATGGATGCTTGGGCCGGCCCTGGCTCTACAGCATTCACACAGCGTGTCACGCTGCGGCGACGTCAAGTCACGCTACGCTTCGTCTCATCTTCGTCACGTTCGACTCTAAATAACCACTCAAAACATCAAACGTGCGGCGCACACGGACCGACGTGTCCGTGTGCGCCGGACCCACGCATGGGGGTCTACGTGCGTGGGTCGCTCGGCTGTCCTCGGCACGCGGCCGGCCCTCAGAACTGTACCCAGCGGGGTGGCGGTCCGAGTACCCACGCTCAAAACTCATGCACAGATAGTTGCTAATTTATATAAATGTTGATAAAAAAAAATAAAATAAATAAATTAATTAATTAATTCTTACCTCTGTGCAGTCCTCCGTCCACCTGCTGTCCACGGTTTAAACTTTTAAAATCTCCGCTCACCTCAGGCCGTGATACTGCAGAAAGGAAGCCATTACGTCTCTACACGTGTCAGCTCGAGGGGTTTAACTTTTAAAGCTTCGGCTGAGGCCCCGCCCACAACAGGGAGCAGAGGAGGGGCGTTGCAGTTTGGCGCGCTGTGTGTCAGTGAGCCACACACACGGCTTCAATAAATGCAACCGATACACAAAAACATACACACCACACACAAATACCCTGGGAGGTGCGTAGCCAGCCAATTTTATAAATGTAAATAACTTTTTATTAAAACAATTTTAAGTGTTAAAGCACACTCCAACTCATCCAGGCAGCCTATTAGCCACAAGTTACGCTGATATTGATGAGAAAAAACAATGTTTACATATTAATATATTTGGATACAATCTGTGTTTTATCCAGACATTGGCAAAGGCTGGCTAATACCAAATGTCCCGATAATGTCGGTACGTAGTCTGGCGCATAGGCGGGCCAATACGCTTGCACCAACACACGCACACACACACACACACACACACACACACATACACACACACACACACACACACATACATACATATATATACACATACATACACACACATATACAGTACATATATATATGTGTGTGTGTAGTGGCGGCTCGTGGACTTTCCAAAAGGGGGGGCTATAACTCCAAAATAGTATATATCAGTGGCGGGCAGTGCATTTCACACCTAGGCCTTCAGTAGTGCACCGTCTGAATCAATCCAAGCCTCGATAACTATTTTATGGCTATAAACTTCTACTACAGGTACAGCTGCGACACACATAAAAAAAGCATCAAAAATAACCTGATAAAACTGCAATATTATTTAGGAATATAGCAACATTTTACTCACCAAAAATCCTGATTTGTTATTACACTGTCTTTAATATTATATTAATAATTGATAATAAATATTTAATATCCCCAGGTAATAATTTGAGGTCACAGCTTCTGTTATGATCTTGTCTGATATTAGACAGAGTTTTGTGTGAGACAATAAAAAGATGGCAAAAATGCTGAACAGGACACATTAATGTATTATAAAATTATAAAATGAATAAATTAAATTAAAATTAAAAATGTTAGTTGAACCTTTGAAATTTTGAGGTTTTTTTAAACACAAAGACAATTTACAGACATATGAAAGGGGAAAAAAAACAAGATATAAAATTGTAGTGGACATGACCTTGTCCACTTTTAAGACACCTGTGTACTTTTGAACTGTCCAGTGATGACCTTTACTGACCTCTCAGTGAAGCAAGACATTTACTACAAAATCATTCATTTAGCTATAATCTGATAAATATAGTCACCAAAAGAGACTATTTCTATCTTTGATTTGATCCTAATGTGATCAAAAGAATAACTTTTGTCATTCTCATGATGGTGCTTTTAAGCTGTGTTATTCTGTGAGAGTTAAACTGTGTCCACTGCTGTGTTAAAGGGAAATATCGGGTCACAGAGACCCGACTGTTCTGTTTAGAAATAAGAAGACAGTTTAATCAGTTGTTTTTCATTGAACAAGGCTCCAGCTTTCTCTGTCTGTTCCTAAACAAATCTCCCTCTGCTGCTGCTTGTTAACCTTGGGTTTGATAAGACAAATGAACTCCTCGACTGGTCCTTCCTTAAGTACTAGTCTAAGCTGTGCTGAAACGCTTCAGAGAGTTGCTGGGAACTTCCAAAGAGATGTGAACTTTCCCAAGAGCTGGACACGTGTGGTCAAGAGCTAACGACCGGCGTCTTCAGCTAAGGACTGATAACAGGCTGTTATGAGTCTACTTCGAACAAGCCGAGCTCAAAAACTTTGTTTATTCCCTCCTGGAATAAGTTTATCTTGAAGTCAGAGGCCTGAAGCTGACATATTCTCTGATGACCAACGCGGAAGCCAGGAGACGTTGAAACGTAAACTAAAACCAGTTTTGGACGTGCTGGGACTAAAGGACTCTGTGCATCTGAAGGCTGGTGTCTTCCCTCTTACCGGGCGGTCGTCAAAAGGTAAAGGAGCTGTTTACAAAACGTACCTGGATTTTAGCAGAAGTCGGATGAAAAGTGTCACTCTGGTCTCATGCTCAGGATAATTTTCTTCTTAAATCTTTCCTCCTATTTCTTTTCCCTCTCAACCTAAGCTGGAAACTATATTTTTAAGTTAAAGAGCCCACAGACTAAATATGCTTAACATCTAATATTTATGTCTGTTGTGTTAAATTTAAGTGTGCTGACGTATTTGAATTGAAAGAAAGTGAAATCATGTCAATCAAGTGTAATGGTGTTAATTTAGTTGATTTATTTTAAATAAATGATAGTGTCTCTTTGACATATCAAACTAAGTTAACGTGTCCATTGTCACTTAATGGCTCTGTTTATTTATCCATCATAAAGATCACAGAAATATTGAATAAACTGAAAAAGAAGAGAATCCGTGAAATTACTATTCAATCTGAATAAGTAAATTAAGGTAAAAAGGAGGTCAGTATTAAACTGACCCCCCCTTTAACCCCTTTACATCTGGTGGCCTCGTATCGGCTTCTAAAAGTTTATTGATAAATCTGTGGTCTCAGTCATGAACTTGTAACGTCATGTTTGCATAAAAGGATCCAAGTTTTAAACTCTGAGGATAATAATTTTGGCTGGAAGTGTTCAAAGCAGGCAGATTCTGCGTGTTTTTATCATTTGAGGCTGAGGGATTGTTATTCGTTTCAACACTGCAAGCGCTGTTGGAAGCATTCAGGTGAAGTTTTTGTCAGCCGTGGTCTGTGGGAGTTCTGGTTCGGCTTCGACCCAGTTCAAGCACACACTCCGGTACAGAACTTTGTTGTTTGATCGCCGAGTCAAACTGCCTGCCCTGGAAGCTAATTTAACATCTACAAGATTGCTGTTGTGGTATTTTTACATTTTAAAGAAGGTCGAAGCAGCATATACTGTTAGAACGTGTCGGTTAATGGGTTCTGACCCGAGTTTTCTGCTCCTCTAACGTGGACCGGAACCGACCTGGAGTGACTCCGTGAGAGTCCGTGTTGTTCAACAGCTGCAGTGCTGGGTTACTGAGCGTAACTAAGTTGGCCTGTCTAGATGTGCGCCGCATGTTTCAGCATTTTGGGAAGTTAAATTGTAGCGTTTGAGTTGTTTTTAAGAGTCTATGAAGTTGTATTCTGTTGTGCTAAGCTAACGTTAAGAAGACGTGTCTCATGTCCGTTTATGAGCTGTGATTGGATGATACGAGTGCTGTGAATCACTCTTGTAGCGAACGCTGATTCGCTGTTGTGTGCTGTCAATCACTCTTGTGGCGAACGCTGATTCGCTGTTGTGAGCTGTCAATCACGTCGCACGCCGTTGCGACCAGCCCACTTTGTCGTCATTTCCGGCACGACATTGGTCGAAGGTAAGGATCTACATTCGCCATGTATGCTTGTAGAATGAACTACTGACGCTGTGATTGATTTGTTGACGCCACGTATGTTGTAGCGAGCTCCGCCTCGCAAGCACTGAAGCTGGTGACGCGCTACGCACGCTGCGTTGGCCCGCCCATTCTTGTCGTCATTTCCTGATGCACATTGAGTGACAATCAGACGCAGTTCACACACACACGGTGAAAAGAGATTTCACAGAGCGTTTAAAAAACTCATTTTAAAGCCATCAACACTGTCTAGCAACATAAACTTGTCTCTGACAAGAAAGCGGTTCGAGCAATTATCACGTTCTTACTGAAAACTAACCCTAATAGGTTGTTTTCTTTCCATGTACTGATTTAAACTCAGTCGCTTCGTGATAACATACGCGACGCTGCCCCCTGCTGGACGTTAATAGATGAGTTTTCTCTCAACACATCATAAAGTCAGCATTTTTTATGGTGAAAATTACCAGCTTTAAAATTGTTCTGTACACAAACAAAAACTCCTGTTTATTTTAAATAAAGAATTTTTGAAAACAGAGGTACAGACGAACAATTGATGCTCATTTTAAATACTGAAGAGATTTAAAATAACACTCAAAAAAGCATCTTTTATTTAATTTTCAGATTAAATAAAAAAGAAAAGTTGATGGAGAGCAGAGCATTTCCACATTCAAAATTTTAAACAGCATTGGCATACACTGTACACTTTTGGTTAAAAATAGCATTTTTAACGTTTTTCTGTGTACGTTTACAACAGTGAGGTTAATTTGATAACGAATTTCTTTTTCGAATAACACCTGCATGTACCAGCTTGTTGATTTTTACAGACTCAAAACAAATATGGATAAACAATCAGATGAAGTTGTTCCATCCTCATCCTTGGAGGATGCTGATGGTGAGCAAACTCCAGCGCCGGTTGAGGAGAAAATCCCAGCGCAGGAGGATTCAGAGTCTGAGTCAGAGGACACAGATTGTGTTGATAATGCCTTAAAACTGCTAATGAAAACACTCGTGAAGTATGGTGAGGAGGTAGCAGCAATGGACACCCCGACTCTGGACACAGAGTTAGAAAGTCTAGCAACAGGCATAATCAAAAAAGGTGGAAAAAAGCTCAGCGCCGACCGTACTGTCAAATTGGCCTTTCTGTTGAAGACCAGACTGGACCATGAACTGTATAAGAGTGGGGACCTTGAGGATGAACTGGCTGATGAAAAAAATAAACTGGCTGATGAGAAAACTAAACACGAAGGTACCACTTCAGAGTTTGTGTCATACAAGAAAACGACAAATACAGAGATTGAACGTTTAAACAATGAAATACTGTTGCAAACACATTCATATGAAGAAAACATTCGGTCCAGAGGACAAAAATATGACGAGTCTATCAGAGAGAATGAAATATTACAGCAACAGGTACAATCGATGTCTAAAGATCTACAAGAGAACAAGGAAAAAAGAGAAGAAGCCCACACCCGGTGCACAATGTTGAAAATAGAGTATGATAAATTAAAAGAACAACTAAAAGAGAGCACTCAATTCGAGGAAAATAGAAAACTCAGTGAACAGTGCACAGCGCTACAAACTGCAGTTGATTGTTTACGCAGAGAATTGACTGAAAGTAAGGTGGAACTGACCTTAACTAAAGAAAACCTCTTTAAAGAAAGGGAGAGGTGGGTGGATGTTGTGGCAAAGCATTCTCAAGGCATCACACCACCACCCCCACCACCTCCACGCGGTGATGCAGAACAGCTCACCGTACCTGTTAAGACCCGCCAGTCGGAGCAGGGACTTGCGTCCTCAACATCAACACCTGCACATGGATCACAGGTAAATGGGAATAGCAATGATGCTAAACTTTCTATTCCAATACCTGAACTCCAGAAGCTTTCTAGATACATTCAACGCTTTGAGCCAGGGCCGTTGGGTTCAATCTATACAAAGAACTACCTAGACTCTCTTGATTTCCAGCTGGGTAATTTTCCAAATGCTACTGCTGAGGATAAAATTGCGCTGATCAGGCTCACCGCAGACTGGCCTGTATATAACTTCATTGTTCGCCAACCGGACGCCATAAAAACAGATTACAAACTGTTGCGTGATACTCTTATACGAGAGTTCACTCCAAACATGGGGCCTGGTGGCTACCCTGATGCCGAGAAGGTCGTGCAAGGTAAGAAGGAGCATCCACAGGCATATTACCAGAGAATGTTCCAGGCTTTCTTTGGTAATCGCAATGAACCGGGCATGGAGGACGACGTAGGTTTTAAATACCTTTTCGGTAAAAACCTCCACCCTGATATAAAAGAGTCAGTTCAAGTGATGGCTAATTTCAGAGACAAGACCATCAAGGAAATGAAACAATGCGCCGTAAATGTTTTCGAGGCCCGCATGGAATGCAGAACACCCGTAGAGGTGTTCACGAGTGCGAGAGCCGACTCCCAATCGCTGGAACTGGAAGGGACGCGAGCACCAGCTCCCTATCCACCGACAGGCGAAAAGAAACAGACCTTTCACCCTGACAAACCACAAAGTGGGGGTGTCCGCTTGAGGAAAAACCCAAGGTGGCTCAAGCAAAACACGGAGGGTGAACAAAAGGATCAAAAGGGGGGTGCGCGTCCAACGAGTAAAGATTATGGGTACAAGGGTAACCCATATAACCAAGGGTGGTCCCAGCAGGAACCCCCGAACCAAGGGTGGTCCCAGAGGGGACACCCGAAGCCAGTCTGGGCCCGGAAGGGGCCCCCACGCCGTGGACCTGCTCCCCCTACCCCTCAAACTGAACAGTCCGAGACAGACAAAAAATCGCAGAAGTCCCGGAGGAAAGGCCGTAGCCCTCTGTCCCCAGAAGTCAAGGAGGAAATACGTCAGATGTTCGACACGTGGGAAA
>JBBPBX010064237.1:0-16521 GCA_038048925.1 Garcialebias charrua | reverse complement strand
TATATATATATATATATATATGCATTCATTGTAATGTATGTTGGGGATCATTGAGGTGAAATAAAAAAATGGTTTCCCAATTCAGACACAAAGCAACTGTTGCTCCAGACCCTCTAAAGCAGGGGTGTCAAACTCATTTTGATCTGGGGGCCGCATACAGCTTAATCTGATCTCAAGGGGGCCAGACCAGTATCCAAAAGTCCACTTTTTTTCTTTGTATTAGTGCAAAGAATAAATTATAAAAATATTTACATTAAATTAATTATCCTTTTACACTTTTACTCAGTTTAACATTTAAGTGCATTACACATTAAAAAAACTGATCAGTGATTGCACGTTTTAAAACATTTAGTCAACTGTTTTGTTAAATACCCTGATGCATGCTCAATAATCCAGGTAGAAAAATCTAAAAAAGCTAAGTCTGGTCCTCTGGACATTAAAACAAAAAACACAGTTTTGTTAAAAACACTTTCCTGCATGTTAAAAATGCATCAAACCCATCAAAATTTAGAAATGAATGAATTTTAAATCCATTTTCCACATCTAGGAAGCAATTGTGAACACATAAATTGAGCTTTGAGCGTAGCTGTTTTATTAATGTTCATTAGTGAGAACAGAAGCTCTGATGGTGAGTGGTGAGAAAAACTGCAAATTCTGTCTCGAGTTCGCCTTTGTAGCGGTGCCGACATGCAGCTTCGTGCACTCGGCCCATCTTTTAAGACGTGTGCATAATTATTCTTCTAAAGACCTGAAATCGTTTCTCAAACTCCCTCAGCAACCCTGAAATCTTGTTTTTGTACTGTTTCACATCAGGAGGAACACTTGCAGCGCACATGAAGACAGGGAAAAAGAGCAGAGCCTCCGCTTGCTATCTGCTGCGTCTCCAATACTAAAACACAGCACCCCTGGGTCCTAGAGGCAGCCGGTTTGAGTAGGACAACATAGGAACTGACTAAAACACAGCGCCTCTATAGCGGACAACATAGGAACTGCAGATTTTTAAGAAAATAGCGTTTATTCTTTTTTTTAATAATTCAGATTCATCCGCGGGCCGACTAAAACCCCCTGGCGGGCCGGATGCGGCCCCCGGGCCGCATGTTTGACACCCCTGCTCTAAAGAGTAGATTTATGTTTTGTATGTTTTTTTTCAACTGTTCCCAAACTGTCAAGCTACAAAGATTGAAGCCTTTTGTTTGAACAACACAAGACACTTATCTGTCCACAGCGTTGGAAACTTTATGCTTTTCTGCAGCTGCTGCCAGTAGGCCAGCATGATTTTATTACACATTACATCAGTTCGTAAATATGATTTCTGGCACGGGATTTCTTACCTTACAGTTTGAGACAAATTAGTGTCCTTGTGTTACTGGTAATATCTCAGATTAAAAATCCCCCAACTCCCAATAAAAGAAGACAATCCGTATCCTCATCTTTCTTCTCTCTTCCTTCCTTCAAGTCCTCACACCCAAAGTGTTTCTGGAGGAAAGCAATCAATACAGTCTTCATGCTGAAAGGCTGTAAACCTGAAATAGTACCCATGACAAGCCCTTGCAGGTAATAGGTCAGATGTATTGATTGATTTTGTTCATAAACACACATTTTAGAATGAGTTCCTGTAAAGTTTAATGCTCGTATACAGGACAAGAAGAGGCTTATCTTACAAGCGGTGCAGATTGGAGTGGATTGCTGGCAAGGAAGCGACACTAGATAAATTGTTTGTCACTTTTAAGTTTCTAAAATTATAGTGACCTTTCAGCCAAACTTCAGAATTGTAATTTATTAGTTGGACCACATACCTTTTTTTTTTCTTTTTTTTTTTCTTCCACCTGGCAGTCACAGGCAATTATTCTTTAGTAAGTGCCATCATGAGAATGTCTGTGCAATAATAAAATGTTAAGGCGACTCTGCAAACTGACATTTACTGCTCACTTAGTTGCATCATTGTGTTTGGCTTTCATGCACTTGGGAGAAGCAATCTTTCTGAGTAAATAGCAATGTGAGTACGGTACTTTCTGCAATGGCATTTAACTGCTTTCAAACTATACGTTCATTTGCTTAGGGATTATAAAGATGGCTTGTTACAAATGGAAAAACGGTTTGTTGGATTTTGTTTTACCCCTTACATGTTAACATCACATGTATCTACAGTGAGGTGTTTTTACAATGAGTACATGCATTTGTACTAAGCCATCATGGTACAGACGGTTTGGACGAGTGCATTGAACTAGATGTCGAATGTTACATCATCGGTCTTTCATTTATTTAACTTTTTTTAACAGTTTTGACAGAGAAGCAGCAAATCTGAAGCACTTCATAATAAACAAAGCATGAATTCAAGATAACAATGAGGCCTAAATAGCTCCTTGTTTGTTTTAAATCACCTGTGTGGAAAAGCTTTGTGGTTCAGTAATTACAAACAGCTGCAAAATAGTTGAAATTTGCTGTTTGGAAAGAAGGTGTGTTATATATTCCACTGTTTAGAATGGTCTGTGACAAACCATTTGTCAAAATCAGAATAAGCTTTATTATCATTGCACCGAGATGCAACAAGAACATGTACGTACAGTCATCTAAAAGATGTACGGAGTGCACAAAGCTGCTGCTAATTAGCGTGGCCCTCTTATTCTTCTTCAGAATAATATTTTTGCTTAGATGAGAAAAGGGAGGAAAACATGAGGAGAGATGGAATAAAAAAGATCTCTCACACCATGTCCTAGACATTTGAGGCATCAAAAAACTTACCATAGCAAAGCAACATATATAGATGTGATACATGTACATATAGGCCGATGAAGACATTGAATTTTAAGGGAAGGTCGTAGCATAGTCCAGAGCCCTCCTCTCAGCCATTGTCCAGATAAGAGGTGTTAGTTATCATCAGCTCGGTTGAGGTTCCGTCACATGTCCACTGCCTTGGGGAAGGGAGGGGTGAGGAGACAGACAAGGCATCTTTTTTTCCCTAAACGTGCCAGGAGGAATTGAGATAAGTCCACCGTCACGGCCACAGTTTGGGTCAGGCAGAACTCGTATATTGTCGTTTCTGCCTTTTATAGTCTCGCTGGTACATTCGATGGTACTCTGATGGTGACTCCAAACAGTCGAATTGATTCCTTATGCCGAAAGTCGAGCTCACAGCTTTATCCAAGATTATTCCCAACCATTCATGGGTGCTGCCAGAAAGTTCACAGCCCTGATAACAGCCTGCTCCAGCTCTCTGACACAGCTCCACATAATTAAATCTGAGTGCTGCCAAGCTTCGACACATCCACACAAATTTGTAGACAATCCAGATTTCACCAACCCAAACCGCAGAATCTAGTTGTCATCATGAATCCAATTTGTTTCTGTCGAGGTAAAAGGGTTCTCCTTACCTTGACTCTTGTCGGGAGAAGTTGATCAATTTTGTTGAGGGACCAGCTGATCAAATCCTTAAAATTAGGAAGGTATGCTGGAAAAAATAGGCTCTTTAAGGGTTCACAAGACGAAAGAGCGCAAAGCATGGAAGTAGGGGGATGGAAAAGAGGAAAACACGTCTATCTTCACCGGAGCACAATTGTGTATTTATATAATAATTCTGATATAAAGCATCAATTTCTCAAACAAGCACCTCAACTAGCTGAAATTAAAGTACAGGTAGTCCCCTACTTATGAACGAGTTCCGTTACTACGTCCGTTCTTAACTCCAAATCGCCGAAAAATACATACCGTAAACACCGGTGTATAATACGCACTTTTATTGCTCATTTGAATGTCCTGCGTATTATACACCGAAGCGTATTATCTAGAGATTTTTTCCCATATTTTTAGACCCATTTTTGGCTCTGATTCGCTTTTTCATTTTGGCCTAAAAATGGTGCAGTACCAGTTTCGGCCGCTATGGGCGCTAATGCACCCTGTAGTCTGTTTACCTGCAGACTGTACCTGGAGGCGTATCCTGGCGCCATCTAGTGGCCATAAAAAAGACTGTCACGGCAGCGCGTATTATACACCGAAGCGTATTATCTACCGATTTTTCTGATTTATTTCCAAATATTGGCCAAAGCGTATTATACACCGGAGCGTATTATACACCGGTGTTTACGGTACACACTGGCCGACACTGGCCGCCCCATATTCACGTACATGTACGCTACTGTACAGTTACCAAGCACTTCGCCTATCCTAACACAGTACCCTACATAATTATCAATAAACACATAGTACATTTGGAGCCATAATAAAGGGAAAAAATAGTTAAATTCTTACTGGTAGTTGGTCAAATCTTCCTCGGTCTGTTAGCATGTTAGCTCGTTACATATCCGAGCTCTGTAGCTTCCTGCTGCTTCACGCGGTCCAAACTGTTTACAGTAAGGCCTGTTAGCATGTTAGCTCCATACATTTGGAGCCATAATGAAGGGAAAAGGGAGTTAATAACTTACTGTGAGCTGATGAAGCGTTTCTCCGGGTGTTAGCATGTCAGCTCCGTGTCCCGGCAACATCCGAGGCCTTAACGCCGTTTCTTCACGTGTTAACATATTAGCTCCGTGTCCCGGCAACATCCGAGGCCTCGACGCCGTTTCTCTGCGTGTTAGCATGTTAGCTCGGTGTCCCGGCAACATCCGAGGTCTCAACGCCATTTCTCCACATGTTAACATGTTAGCTCCGTTTCCCGGCAACATCCGAGGCCTCAAAGCCGTTTCTACGTGTGTTAGCTCCGTGTACCGGCAACATCCGAGGCCACGAGTCCGTTCCTCCGCCTGAGACATCCACAGAGTTCACAGAGTGTTTCCAGCTCCTGTATCCAAGCGAGGCAACCTCTGATCGGACACACGGTCCGTCCAAAGCCGGCTGTCGAGGCCGGAGCTAACCGAAAACTGCCGGACACTGCCGAAAACTGCCGGACACTACTGGAAACTGCCGGACACTGCCGAAAATGGACAAAAACTGTGTAAATCGGCTTCTAAATAATAATAATAATAATAATAATAATACTTTATTTATAAAGCCATTTAAAACAACCACAGTTGCAACAAAGTGCTGTACACATAAACATTTAAACACATAAAATAAGATTAAAAAAAAATCAAATTATTATTATTTTTAATGAGACATAACCCCGAAACGTCGTAAGTCGAGGCCGCCGTAAGTCAAGGACTACCTGTATCTGAATCTAACTGGTTTTTGTATAGTTTTGCATTTTGTAATGTTTTCTAAAACAAAGATATATGTCTGGAGTTTGTCAAATATTTTATTTTACACTCTGTCCAGGGCATAGTTTTAATTTCAGATTGGATGAAAAATATAGCACAACATTACTTTTTATTTTACTATGAAGCTACCGGCTGACAAATCCTGCCTTACTACACGTTTCCCCTAACATTATACAAGCAGGGCATCCCACCCTGTCAACGAGTGCCCTGTCTACCTTCACCCCCCACACCCCGTCGACAACCACTCGAACTGACGTAGTGCTAAGCTAGCAGCAAGACAGACACGCTAGCTAAAAAGCTATGGAGGTAGAGCTCCAACTCCCTCACACTGAGGCGTTCCCCCCCACCCGCTCAAAAACTCCACTCCCCACCCCCACCCGAACCCCTCAACAAAAATTATGGAAAATTTGAGCACCCAGCCAAAGCAAGTAAAATAGGGGAAACACTGATGTGACTTGTTTCTTCAGCTCTTTCTCCATAGCATAGGTGATTTTTCCCCCTTGTCCTTGCTTTTGGGAATGTATAATGTAAAATACTCAAATCTGTTTGAGAATTCTGCAATTATTTACACAAATGTTGACAAATCCTTTGTGTTATCGCAAGTAAAATCTCAATCTTCTCTATGTTTTAACTGTAATCCATTTAAACATTCTACAAGGACAAAATCATGAGTTCATGAATAGTTTGTAAACTGATAAACAAAACCAATAAATATTAACCTAAAACATATTACTTGGATGCCCGTGATTTATTCTTCATTGAGTCTGAGCTGATTCTATGCTGGATTAGCCAGGGGGTACATCATTATCAGCCTACCTCCATGTGTGTGAGCACTGAGGAGAGAAGGCAATGCTGCTCCACTGCTGAGATGAACACTTGTGTGTATTTGGAACATACTCTGAATACTGCAGGGATGCAGCTTCCTATGTATTTTCATAGTCGAAAAATACAGTTTTCCATTTTACACCTAGCATGCTCATGTTTCCTACATCTAGATCCAACAGCTGTCTGGATAATCATGCTAATGCCATGTGTAAATACATAAAGTTGAAATTTAATCACCAAAAACATCAATTTCAGGTGGTTATATATTCTGTACACCTTGCTTGGATCTCAGCTAGATATTATCATGCATAGAGTTGAACACCGACCTGACTCTGGCAGCTAAATAGACAAGTCTAACCCCTTGGCCAATTTGCATAATAATATCCAGTAATAATACAAGCTGAAGAGTTTTGCTGGTAAGTGTAAATGTAAAAAGTAATCTAGATAATGTAACAACAAATGACTTGTTTTGTTTCTGTACCCAAAAGTACAGAAAAGTACCCAGCGGGGCTGCAAAGACTCCTTCCCCAGCAAGCTATTAGAAAGATTTCAAGTAATTACTATGATCATTGTTAAGGTACAAATTATCACTGACAATCAAGGCTGAATAATTTACATTTTTATGAGCTGAATTTGTACAGTAGTTGGTTAAACTTTAAACAGAAGTTGGGAGCTGTTCATTTAGTAGTTTGTGCTTTTGCCTGCCAGCCAAATATTAGTTAGGCACCGTCTGAAAAGAGTTTTTATTTCTCTGTGTGAGTTTTCTTGAAGAACCTACTCCATCATGCTTGTGTTTAGATTGTGAATAGCGGTCCTATATATAGACTATATGCCACGGACTCCCGTTCCAGCACTTCCGCAGTCATTACCCAGACGCCGCACTTCCGGTTAGCGGGAATGACTCGAACATAAATGAGTAAATTCAAATAATAAAACATCTACATACACACCAATAATAACTATACACATAGAAATCTATAGAAATCAATAGCGACGTTACCCCTTCGGATAGCCGCGATCCATTGTCGCCCAAACCCCCCCTCGGCGGGGGAACGGAACAGCTGTATCCACCGGTGGGCGGACACAACGGAACTCACTTCTAGTGCCGGTAGCTCGCAGCCGCTTCCCGTTTCGGGTCGTTGTCATGGTCTACTACTAGGAGCTAACGCTAACAACAACAGCAGAAGATAGGAACCGGAAGTGGCGGGTGTGGGTTGCATTTTACCGTAAGTACGTCATGACCCCCCTTGGCATATAGTCTATTGACTTTTGATACTGGTTGTGCGTCGTCTACATTTTTGTGCCAGAATAAAATTATGTATTACAGTTTAAATTCATTTTAAATACTAAAAGAAAAAAGGTACAGAAATGGCAATAAGCAACCTTAGAAAACACAAAAATGGATACTATTTATAAATCTTGAGCAAAGGATTGCAGTGGTTATCGCTGAGACTGATCCCCATTGCACATTCTGGAAGCTACCTTGTCAGACAATATATTTAAAACTTAACCTGACTTTACCAAAAGTTGACTTTAATTACTAAAGTCAACTTTTTTTCTGTCTCTTAGCAAAATATTTACAAACCATTGAACATATTCAAATAAAACTCAGGAAGTAGTCATCAGATGTTTATCTACAGCTGAATAATTTTTGGAGCCAACCTAATTCAAGATGGTCGTCACACATTTATGACCTTAGCGAAGCACAGAAATGGCTATAACTCAGTCAGTTGCAAATATTTTGAGCTAAGATTTTGATGTGATAGTAGCGTTGTCATTCTCAACCCATGCTTTGATATGTAACAGATTGTGCATTGTGTTATTTCTTTAACTGATAGTTTAGCATTATGACAAGAGAGGTGGGCAGAGTGCATTGTATTGATTCTTGTGTAAACAAAAAGCTGTACAAATACACTCCACCTCTGTATTTAAAAAAATATATAGCTTGTTCATATCCACCTTGGTAGTAATGGACTTACACATTGGTTAAGACAAACTCTCCTTTGATGCATTTTATTGGGTAGAATGCAATGGAACCACAGACTAATGTGAAGGGTGACCAATAGTTGTTGTATTTTTTTTTCAGAGTACAAGTTGATTAATCTCTCTCGCTCTCGCCCTCGCTCTCGCCCTCGCCCTCGCTCTCGCTCTCTCTCCCTCTCTCTCTATATATATATCCATCCATCCATCCATCTTCTTCCGCTTATCCGGGGTCGGGTCGCGGGGGTAGCAGCCTAAGTAGGGAGGCCCAGACTTCCCTCTCCCCAGCCACTTGGAGCAGCTCCTCCGGGGGAATCCCAAGGCGTTCCCAGGCCAGCCGAGAAACATAGTCCCTCCAGCGCGTCCTGGGTCTTCCTCTGGGTCTCCTCCCGGTGGGACATGCCCGGAACACCTCACCAGGGAGGCGTCCAGGAGGCATCCTAACCAGATGCCCGAGCCACCTCAACTGGCTCCTCTCGATGTGGAGAAGCAGCGGCTCTACTCCGAGTCCCTCCCGGATGACTGAGCTTCTCACCCTATCTCTAAGGGAGAGTCCAGCCACCCTGCGGAGAAAACTCATTTCAGCCGCTTGTATCCGAGATCTTGTTCTTTCGGTCATAACCCAAAGCTCATGACCATAGATGAGGGTGGGAACGTAGATCGATCGGTAAATTGAGAGCTTTGCCTTTTGACTCAGCTCTCTCTTCACCACGACAGACCGGTACAGCGCCCGCTTCACTGCGGACGCTGCACCTATCCGCCTATCGATCTCACGCTCCAGTTTTCCCTCATTCGTGAACAAGATCCCGAGATACTTAAACTCCTCCACTTGGGGCAGGACCTCCTCCCCGACCCGGAGAGGGCATGCTACCCTTTTCCGGCTCAAGACCATGGCCTCGGATTTGGAGGAACTGATCCTCATCCCGGCCGCATCACACTCGGCTGCAAACCGCTCCAGTGAAAGTTGTAAATCACGAACTGATGAAGCCAGTAGGACCACATCATCTGCAAAAAACAGAGAAGCGATTCTAAGGCCACCAAAACGGAACCTCTCAACACCTTGGCTGCGCCTAGAAATTCTGTCCATAAAAGTTATGAACAGAATCGGTGACAAAGGGCAACCTTGGCGGAGTCCAACTCTCACCGGAAACGAGCCTGACTTACTGCCGGCAATGCGGACCAAGCTCTGACACCGGTCGTACAGGGACCTAACAGCCCTTATCAAAGGGCCTGGTACCCCATACTCCCGGAGTACCCCCCACAGAACCCCCCGAGGGACGCGGTCGAATGCCTTCTCCAAGTCCACAAAGCACATGTAAACTGGTTGGGCAAACTCCCACGCACCCTCCAGGACCCTGTTGAGGGTGTAGAGCTGGTCCAGTGTTCCACGACCAGGACGAAAACCACATTGCTCCTCCTGAATCCGAGGTTCGACTATCCGACGGACCCTCCTCTCCAGAACCCCTGAATAGACCTTACCAGGGAGGCTTAAGAGTGTGATCCCCCTATAGTTGGAACACACCCTACGGTCCCCCTTTTTGAATAGGGGAACCACCACCCCAGTCTGCCAATCCAAGGGAACTGCCCCCGATGTCCACGCGATATTGCAGAGTCGCGTAAGCCAACACAACCCCACAACATCCAGAGCCCTAAGGAACTCCGGGCGAATCTCATCCACCCCCGGAGCCTTGCCACCGCGGAGCTTTTTAACCACCTCGGCGACCTCAGCACCAGAGATCGGAGAACCCGACCCAAAGTCCCCAGGCTCCGCTTCCTCAGTGGAAGACGTGCCAGTAGGATTGAGGAGGTCTTCGAAGTATTCCGCCCACCGACTCACAACATCCCGAGTTGAGGTCAGCAGCACGCCACCCCCACCATAAATGGTGTTGGTCGCGTACCTCTTTCCCCCCCTGAGACGCCGGATGGTGGACCAGAATCGCCTCGAAGCCGTACGGAAGTCATTCTCCATGGCCTCTCCGAACTCCTCCCACGCCCGAGTTTTTGCCTCAGCAACCACCCGAGCCGCATGCCGCTTGGACTGCCGGTACCTATCAGCTGCTTCCGGGGTCCCACAAGCCAAAAAGGCCCAATAGGACTCCTTCTTCAGCCTGACAGCATCCCTCACTGCCGGTGTCCACCACCGGGTTCGAGGGTTGCCACCACGACAGGCACCAACAACCTTGCGGCCACAGCTCCGATAAGCTGCCTCGACAATAGAGGCGCGGAACACGGCCCACTCGGACTCCATGTCCCCCGCCTCCCTCGGAACGTGTTCAAAGCTCTCCCGGAGGTGGGAGTTAAAGCTCCGTCTTACGGGAGACTCTGCCAGACGTTCCCAGCAGACCCTCACAATACGTTTGGGTCTGCCAGGTCTGACCGGCATCCTCCCCCACCATCGGAGCCAACTCACCACCAGGTAGTGGTCAGTTGACAGCTCCGCCCCTCTCTTCACCCGAGTGTCCAAGACATGCGGCCGCAGATCAGATGAGACGACAACAAAGTCGATCATCGAACTGCGACCTAGGGTGTCCTGGTGCCAAGAGCACATATGGACACCCTTATGCTTAAACATGGTGTTCGTTATGGACAATCCATGACGAGCACAGAAGTCCAATAACAGAACACCACTCTGGTTCAGATCAGGGGGGCCGTTCCTCCCAACCACACCCCTCCAGGTCTCACTGTCATTGCCCACGTGAGCGTTGAAGTCCCCCAGTAGAACAAGGGAGTCCCCAGGAGGCGCACTCTCCAATACCCCCTCCAAGGACTCCAAAAAGGGTGGGTAGTCTGAGCTGCCGTTTGGTGCATAGGCACAAACAACAGTCAGAGCCCGTCCCCCCACACGTAGGCGAAGGGAGGCTACCCTCTCGTTCACCGGGGTGAACCCCAACGTACAGGCACCAAGATGGGGGGCAACCAGTATGCCCACTCCTGCTCGGCGCCTCTCACCAGGGGCAACTCCAGAGTGGAAGAGTGTCCAACCCCTCTCAAGGAAACTGGTTCCAGAGCCAGAGCCATGCGTTGAGGTGAGTCCGACTATTTCTAGTCGGAAACTCTCAACCTCACACACTAGCTCAGGCTCCTTCCCCACCAGAGAGGTGACATTCCATGTCCCAATGGCCAGCTTCTGTAGCCGAGGATCAGACCGCCAGGGTCCCCGCCCTCGGCCACCACCCATCTCACATTGCACCCGACCCCTTTGGCCCCTCCCACAGGTGGTGAGCCCATGGGAAGGGGGACCCACGTCTCCTCTTCGGGCTGTGCCCGGCCGGGCTCCATGGGTAAAAGCCCGGCCACCAGGCGCTCGCCAGCGTGCCCCACCTCCGGGCCTGGCTCCAGAGTGGGGCCCCGGTGACCCGCGTCCGGGCGAGGGAAAACTTAGTCCATTAATTGTACTCATCATAAGGGGTTTTTGGGCTGCACTTTGTCTGGTCCCTCACCTAGGACCTGTCTGCCTTGGGTGACCCTACTAGGGGCATGAAGCCCCTGACAGCATAGCTCCTAGGATCAATGGGACACTCAAACCCCTCCACCACGGTAAGGTGGCAGCCCAGGGATATATCTGTATATATATATAATATATAATATATATACAGTATATATATATTTAATATATATAATATATATATAATATATATGTATATATATGTATATATGTATATATGTATATATATATGTATACAGGTGGTCCCCGACTTACGAGCGCTCTGACCTACGAGCACCCGACTTTACAAGATTTTCCAGGAACCGAACTACCGACTTGCGAGATGACGTTCCGAGTTTACGAGAGAACATCGTTAGAAAGGGTTGCTCCAAGATACGAGATGAAGTTCCAGATTTATGAGGAATCAACGTTAGAAACTATTGCTCCAAATTACGAGATGAAAATTCCGGATTTACGAGAGAACTCCGTTAGAAACCATTGTTCTGTTTTACGAGAACCGAGTGTTCGTGCTGATGGCTGAATTTCATGTTTCGAAGGGGAGTTTGGGACAGGAGGTGGAGTGGGAGGGTAGAGTGGAGGGGGTTGGTTTCGGGGGGGATGGGCGATGGATGGTTTTGGGTTGGGGGATGGTCGATTTAACTATGCACCTGCACTGGACTTGGACTGGACATGCACACTGCACATGGCGGGCACGCTGTGGTGGTGGTGGGGGGGGGGGGGGTGGGGTATGTTTCGCGTGACAAATGGAAAAGTACAGCAGCGGAAGTTGTATAGGCACTACTTTACTGTACCCCCACCCCCAAAAAACAAAGGCGGATTGATTTCATCAGGTACTACATAAGCGAACAGCGCGAATGCAGCCGCGTGGGTTTACAGTTTGGCGATTACAGAGAGAACATTGAGCATTTGGTTAGCATTGTTAGCATTGTTAGCAGCATTTCATTAGCATTTAGCATTCTTGGAAGCATGTCTGCAAAGCGAGGAGCTTCTTCTGCTGGTGCGAGCGCACCTAAAAAGCGTAAGGCCATCACGCTGGAGCAGAAGCTTGACATCATTCAACGGGTGCAGAGGGGAGAGTCGACATCCTCCATCTGCAAAGCTCTGAACCTAGTGAGTTCCACCGTTACATGTATGTGTTTATAGATGAATGTGTGGTGTAATGTACTAGCTAACTGCTTGTAAATAAAGTGTTGTGCATGTTTAAGGATCAGTATGTACGCTTGTTCAGTCTCACGTTGATAAAAGGGTGCTTGGCGTCTCGTTAGCGCCTTTTTTACGATTTGCGAGTGAAGTTCCGGTTTTACGAGATAGCCACGTGCGGGCCATTCCGAGGTATGAATTTCCGTTTTACGAGCGACCCGTAGGTACGGAACTCGCTCGTAAGTCGGGGACCAACTGTGTATATGTGTATATATATATATATATATATCCATCCATCCATCCATTTTCGTCCGCTTATCCGGGGTCGGGTCGCGGGGGTAGCAGCCTAAGTAGGGAGGCCCAGACTTCCCTCTCCCCAGCCACTTGAAGCAGCTCCTCTGGGGGAATCCCAAGGCGTTCCCAGGCCAGCCGAGAAACATAGTCCCTCCAGCGTGTCCTGGGTCTTCCTCTGGGTCTCCTCCCGGTGGGACATGCCCGGAACACCTCACCAGGGAGGCGTCCAGGAGGCATCCTAACCAGATGCCCGAGCCACCTCAACTGGCTCCTCTCGATGTGGAGAAGCAGCGGCTCTACTCCGAGTCCCTCCCGGATGACTGAGCTTCTCACCCTATCTCTAAGGGAGAGTCCAGACACCCTGCGGAGAAAACTCATTTCAGCCGCTTGTATCCGAGATCTCGTTCTTTCGGTCACAACCCAAAGCTCATGACCATAGATGAGGGTGGGAACGTAGATCGATCGGTAAATTGAGAGCTTTGCCTTTCGACTCAGCTCTCTCTTCACCACGACAGACCGGTACAGCGCCCGCTTCACTGCGGATGCTGCACCTATCCGCCTATCGATCTCACGCTCCAGTTTTCCCTCATTCGTGAACAAGACCCCGAGATACTTAAACTCCTCCACTTGGGGCAGGACCTCCTCCCCGACCCGGAGAGGGCATGCTACCCTTTTCCGGCTCAAGACCATGGCCTCGGATTTGGAGGAACTGATCCTCATCCCGGCCGTATCACACTCGGCTGCAAACCGCTCCAGCGAAAGCTGTAGATCACGATCTGATGAAGCCAATAGGACCATATCATCTGCAAAAAACAGAGAAGCGATTCTAAGGCCACCAAAACGGATCCTCTCAACACCTTGGCTGCGCCTAGAAATTCTGTCCATAAAAGTTATGAACAGAATCGGTGACAAAGGGCAACCTTGGCGGAGTCCAACTCTCACTGGAAACGAGCCTGACTTACTGCCGGCAATGCGGACCAAGCTCTGACACCGGTCGTACAGGGACCTAACAGCCCATATCAATGGGCCTGGTACCCCATACTCCCGGAGTACCCCCCACAGAACCCCCCGAGGGACGCGGTCGAATGCCTTTTCCAAGTCCACAAAGCACATGTAAACTGGTTGGGCAAACTCCCACGCACCCTCCAGGACCCTGCTGAGGGTGTAGAGCTGGTCCAGTGTTCCACGACCAGCACGAAAACCACACTGCTCCTCCTGAATCCGAGGTTCGACTATCCGACGGACCCTCCTCTCCAGAACCCCTGAATAGACCTTACCAGGGAGGCTTAAGAGTGTGATCCCCCTATAGTTGGAACACACCCTACGGTCCCCCTTTTTGAATAGGGGAACCACCACCCCAGTCTGCCAATCCAAGGGAACTGCCCCCGATGTCCACGCGATATTGCAGAGTCGCGTAAGCCAACACAACCCCACAACATCCAGAGCCCTAAGGAACTCCGGGCGAATCTCATCCACCCCCGGAGCCCTGCCACCGCGGAGCTTTTTAACCACCTCGGTGACCTCAGCACCAGAGATTGGAGAGCCCGACCCAAAGTCCCCAGGCTCCGCTTCCTCAGTGGAAGACGTGCCAGTAGGATTGAGGAGGTCTTCAAAGTATTCCGCCCACCGACTCACAACATCCCGAGTTGAGGTCAACAGCACGCCATCCCCACCATAAATGGTGTTGGTCGCGTACCGCTTTCCCCCCCTGAGACGCCGGATGGTGGACCAGAATCGCCTCGAAGCCGTACGGAAGTCATTCTCCATGGCCTCTCCGAACTCCTCCCACGCCCGAGTTTTTGCCTCAGCAACCACCCGAGCCGCATGCCGCTTGGACTGTCGGTACCTATCTGCTGCTTCCGGGGTCCCACAGGCCAAAAAGGCCCAATAGGACTCCTTCTTCAGCATGACAGCATCCCTCACCGCCGGTGTCCACCACCGGGTTCGAGGGTTGCCACCACGACAGGCACCAACAACCTTGCGGCCACAACTCTGATAAGCTGCCTCGACAATAGAGGCGCGAAACATGGCCCACTCGGACTCAATGTCCCCCGCCTCCCTCGGAACCTGTTCAAAGCTCTCCCGGAGGTGGGAGTTAAAGCTCCATCTTACGAGAGACTCTGCCAGACGTTCCCAGCAGACTCTCACAATACGTTCGGGTCTGCCAGGTCTGACCGGCATCCTCCCCCACCATCGGAGCTGCTTTATGAAATTTCAGATCAACCCCAAATAATTAATGTTTCATCATCTTTTTGGATTCTTGAAAGGTGGGCACACTTACTGGTTTGGAAGAAAACAAACAGACTTAATTAAAAATAATGAATATTTATTAAAGAAGTCTTGTGACAGAAAAAGTAAAAACATACATGTTCAGATACACATACTGTTATTTGCTAGGGTTAAGCATCAATTTTAAACCCCGCCACGAACAACAGCAAAGCCTTCAAGCTTTCACACACACTCAGAAAAAGGCATTGAAATAAAAAGATCAGAATCCCTCACCGTTGAATGCAAACGAGGAGGCCGCTTCGTTCAGTGGGAGATGTTCTTCAATGCAAAACCGGGCGTTGATCAAACCCTCGGTAGACCTCAATGTTTATCTGAACAGAACTCATTTTATACCTTTGTGGAGTATGACTTCATTCACTCCCATCAAATATGTTTTCAATCAAACCTTGCTCCTCAAGACAGTACCAGGCACTGTTTCTGTTTCATCTGTCAGCCACAATGTCAGCCTGCCCTTAATTGCTGAGCTGTGCTCGTCAACATCTCACAAACTTGGCTGTGAGATGCATGGAAACATATTATTTGCCTAACTCCCTTTCAGAAGAACTGCAAAGTTTGAAGTGAGATGGGTGATATGCATTCATTCCATCAAAGACCAGTTTTTCGAGAAGGATGGGACCCCTTATCATTCAAAGAAACCCTGGACCTTTGAAGCAAAGCCACAAAACCCCCCACTTCAAGACTTTAATGAAACATCTTGAACTAAAATGTTTTTTCTCACAAGTGTTGCATTAAGCATTAATTATTAACTTAAAAATTGATCAACATTTAGTCAGAAAATCATTAATAAAAACTCCTAATTCAGGAGCCAACTCACCACCAGGTAGTGGTCAGTGGACAGCTCCGCCCCTCTCTTCACCCGATTGTCCAGGACATGCGGCCGCAGATCAGATCAAACGACAACAAAGTTGATCATCGAACTACGACCTAGGGTGTCCTGTTGCCAAGAGCACATATGTACACCCTTATGCCCGAACATGGTGTTCGTCATGGACAATCCATGACGAGTACAGAAGTCCAATAACAGAACACCACTCGGGTTCAGATCAGTGGGGCCGTTCCTCCCAACCACACCCCTCCAGGTCTCACTGTCATTGCCCACGTGAGCGTTGAAGTCCCCCAGTAGAACAAGGGAGTCCCCAGGAGGTGCACTCTCCAATACCCCCTCCAAGGACTCCAAAAAGGGTGGGTAATCTGCGCTGCCGTTTGGCGCATAGGCACAAACAACAGTCAGAGCCCGTCCCCCCACACGTAGGCGAAGGGAGGCTACCCTCTCGTTCACCGGGGTAAACCCCAACGTACAGGCACCAAGATGGGGGGCAACAAGTATGCCCACTCCTGCTCGGCGCCTCTCACCAGGGG
>JBBPBX010064236.1:0-11383 GCA_038048925.1 Garcialebias charrua | reverse complement strand
GTGGCAACCTGCAGTATTAGTTCAAAGTTCGTGTAAACTAAAGGGACATTTTCTTGCCTAAAAGTAAAAATACACTTTAGACAGTTTCTTTCACAATATGCCCTCTGCTGACTCACATAGTTCATATTCTATCATATAAATTTTTGTTATGCCATGTTTAGTTCTCATTACTAATTTGATGCTTAGACACCATGAATGTGTGTGGAGAATAGGGTGGGACAGCTTTACACAAAGCTGATGTTTTGTTTTTAACTACATTTTACCTTTTACTTTGCAGTTAATTATTGTGTTGCTACTTTTTATATCCTACCATTGAATCAAAATTAGCTACTGCTTTTTTTGTACCTTTAGCCAATAAAGCTCCTGTTTTCAGTGAGGGTTGAAATTGCAAAGGGAAAGCAACTTAGCAGTTTAGTATATCTCTAACTATATCTGCAGAATATCTTTGAAAACATAACTGGGGGGTGGGGTGGGGGGCTTTATATTACCTTATAAGCTTAGTTGGCTCTGATTTGTTGGCACCAATGGCCCTGATCAGAAACCATTTTACATTAGCTTAAAAAAATAAACGTCAGAAAATCATTTCATCACAACAGGAAAAATGTTGCAAGCTAAAGCTTTTAGTAAGAAAATCTATTTTATTGTTTAATTGAATGCAATACTCTGATATCTCCGTAACTTGATCAACATGTTGAAATTCAGTTGATCAAAAAGCAGTACTGCAGCAGAAGCTAAAAAAAAAAAAAATTCCAAGTCCATAACTGGCAGGTGCATGTCCATCACCTTCATCCCTCTTCCATTTCCTTACATTGCTGAAGTTGCCTGTTTTTGAGGAAACATTGTTGAATTATATTTCCTGGTGGCGTTTCCTTTCGGAGCAGTGCAGCAAGCAGGAAGGGAACACTAAAGGGATGCCCAACGCTTTTAAAAGCAACACAAAAGGCTCATGAGCATGTGCCGGTATGTGATGAGTTAGCAGTAAAAATTTATTGGGGAAATAGACAAGCTATGAAAAGCTAATTAAAGTGGACTCTGTGACCTTAAAAAAATCCACTGAAGGTCGTAACATGCATGAATACATGCCAAAAAAAATAAAATATAAGTAAATGATCTCCTTTATTTTAGTAACAGTGATGGCTGGCTCTGCGGTGCAACGATAAATGACATGTCTCAACTTGGTTGTATTTTTAGTGACTTGCTGTGATAACATTTAAATAAAGGAAACAAATTTGAGCTGCACCTTTTTGTCATTTATTGGCCCAGTGCTGGTGAAGTGGTCAATAATGACTCCTCAGTACCTCGGCCACTTTAGACATTAATGGTGGTAAGTAGTTGCATGTAGGGGGAGAGGGGCAAAGGGAATTTGGAGTTTTTTGGGATGCTTTAATGCTTTCAATAAGTATCTTTTTTTTAAAAATACATATAGAATATACTGTATGTAGCATTTTAGCCCACCCCACTGAACACAGCTGAGGCTAATCATATTATCAAAATGTGCTATTTGTATTTACCAGTAGTTGTATGAAAGCGACAGAAAGGGGAAAGAGTCATTTGCGTTGAGGCTTTGCTGAACTCTTTACAGTATGTGTAGCTACATGACTGCCAGTACCGAAATGACCAACTTCAACATTTCCACATCTGGCTCTGCAGTTTCTTTAGTCTTTGTGTTTCAGGGCTTCAAGATGCAATCACAAAGGTCACTAATGCTGTGTCATTTTCAACTCAAACATCAAACAAAACTAAATCAGCTGCATTACATTATTGTGAAGTCCCTGGAAGGAAATTGTTAAAAAACAAAAAAACAAAAGCAAATGTTTTTGATGACAGATCTAAACTGTGGTGGTCAGAACACACACACAAAGGCATGCAAAAAAAAGCCGGAGAAAGATATTTGACACCATGTGTAGGTGGGAATATGATTTTGCATTGCAGTTCACTAAAGGTAAAAAAATTAATAAATACTGGGGACAAACATCATTAAAGATTATAGACTTGTCTTTTCATAGATACTTTTCTGCTTTGAAGCAAAAATCAACACCAAAGATAGCTTTTAGTATCAGGTTTTAGATAGACATCCTAATTTATTCTTTTTTTAAACTAGATTTTAGTTACAGGCAGCACGGTGGCGCAACTGGTAGAGCTGCTGCCTCTCAGCGAGCTGGTCACCGGTTCAAATCCGGGTCCGGGGGCCTTTCTGGGTGGAGTTTGCATGTTCTCTCTGTGCATGCGTGGGTTTTCGCCGGGTACTCCGGTTTCCTCCCACAGACCAAAAAAAAGCATGCTAGACTGATTTGTAACTCTAAATTGTCCCTAGGTGTAAGTGAGAGAGTGAATGGTTGTTTGTCTCTATGTGGGTGTACCCCCGTCCCTTGCACAGTGATTGCCGAATTGGCGACCCCTGTGACCCAAAATGGAAGAAGTGGGTAAAAGATATTAGATGGATGGATGACTTTTAGTTACAAAATTAAGACTTTGTTGGCAAAAGGCCAAACTGACTTTTCTTTTTTTTATGTCTTGGAAATAGTTTTAGGCCCCATCCACACTACTTTGGGATATTTAATTTTTCTGCTGAGAGATACTGTAGTTTTAGGCGATTTTCAGGAACTCTTCCCAAAGGTAAAATTTTAAATGTCGTTTTCAGTGGGTATAGCTAGACTCAAGAAACTGAGCTTTTAAGAACAATGATGTGGAATGATGATGTAACAATGATGTAGCTAGCAGCCTATTTCGACACATACCCATGAGTACTTTGCATTCTAAACAAAACAATAATGGAGCCATTTTACAGTTAGTTTTTTTTTATTTTTATGTCCGTTTTACATTTTTCCAATCCTATCAGTGTCTCAGACTCATAATTCTCAGGGAAAAAAATTGTAATCTCAAAGCATATTAGCTCTTTTAACAGCAGCTGCTCTGAACTGAGACAAATCCAGCCTAAGTTGCCCACATCAGTCCCTGAAGTGAAGCTCCTGCTGCTGTCTTGACTCACCTGACTCATTTGCATCCTGCGCCTTGACTAAGATGATGTGGATAGACTTGTCGCCTGATGGCACTCCACCTTGTTGAATGGACACAGGATTCCCCAGGTCAAAGTGCAATGTTGTTCCAGGAGGGACTCCGTCTTTAAAAACCAGTGCTGTTTGTTTGTCCACTTCCATGGTGCTAGTGAGGAGGCCTGATTCTGGCGTGACAATCTTTAGAGAGGATGAAGGGTTCGGAGTTGCCTCCAGTGATGACGTTTTCATACCTGTGGTGACTTCTGGAGGTCTACTCAGTCTGGTTTCTGTGGTCACTTCTTCTCTTACAGGTGCACTGGAGCTGACATTTTCATTATCCAGTTGTGAGTGGGGTTTTGATAAAGGAGGGAGCTCCACTGGGGTCAAAATTGGCACAGACTCTAACTTGATGTCGTGTTCTTTATAATCATAGTCATTGAAGGTGGTAGAAGGGGTTGCCAAGGTTGTGGTGTCAGGGGAAGTGAGATCTGCTTGCGGGCTCTCTGTTGGTGAAAGTTCTGGTGTTCGGGTTCGAAGTTCTGATCTTTCAGGGTGGAAGGGTGTTAGAAGGTCTATGGACATGTCAAGTTTTTTCAAAGGTGGACTCGTCTGTGCACTAACAGTGGTTGGTTCTGGTAATTTAGTTTCTGTGGTCACTTCTTCTCTTACAGGTGCACTGGAGCTGACATTTTCATTATCCAGTTGTGAGTGGGGTTTTGATAAAGGAGGGAGCTCCACTGGGGTCAAAATTGGCACAGACTCTAACTTGATGTCGTGTTCTTTATAACCGTAGTCATCGAAGGTGGTAGAAGGGGTTGCCAAGGCTGTGGTGTCAGGGGAAGTGAGGTCTGCTTGTGGACTCTCTGTTGGTGAAAGTTCTGGTGTTTGGTTTCGAAGTTCTGCTCTTTCAGGGTGGAAGGGTGCTAGAAGGTCTATGGACATGTCAAGTTTTTTCAAAGGTGGACTCGTCTGTGCACTAACAGTGGTCGGTTCTGGTAATTTAGCTGCAAGACAAAAGAATATTGAAGAAACACTTCAGTGATTGAAAGGTAAATTATCCATTTGATTCTACCGTACATTACGCAGACATCTTCTCTGTTCAGGTTTGACCCAAACCACAGGGTAAAACACCAATGTACAGTATGTTGTAGTTATGAACAATTTTATTTTCAAGAGTGACTGCAGGGTTTTGATATACATGTTTTTTCCCCCTGCCTATAGAGGAGAGGGCTGGTCTGCTGGTCTGCTTTGGAAAATTATATGTAATCTGTTATCAACAGGCTTTAACATCCAAAGTTAATCTACTTTACAAAATAACAGTCTGGTCAAGTGAACAACATTCAAATAAATGAAAATGATGTTTACAGAATGAATAAGCACTTTCATGAGTCATCCAAAAGAAAACGGTGCTATCTGAAAAATGCTAACCCTGCGGCTGTCAGACTGTCGTTAGTTTGTAGCAGGCTATAAAAGGTAATGTGGCAGTTTGGATTTTTGGGAAGGTGAAGTCATCTGGGAAAAAATAAATCATTTCAGGAAAGGAGCCTGCTGTCAAAAGAATAACAGTCGCAGTAGTGACTCACTTTAAGAGACAAAATAAACAGACTTCTACTAGCTGGCTGCCATGTTTATTTTTATTTATTTGTCCAAGTCACCTCAAGGAACTGTTATGGCTAAATAAGTGATAAATATCTCTTAGCACACTATTATCATTTTGAAGGAGTCTGAGACCGTTTGTGTCTTGTGAACACACAAACTGCCTTGAAGAATGTTTGAGTACTTAATATGGTGTATGTAGAAACAAGTCACTTATTCTTCTTTTTTCAGCTTTTCCCTCTTCAGGGGTAGCCACAGTGAATCATCCTTCTCCATCTCACTCTGTCCTCTGCATCCTCTTCCCTCACTCTAACTACCTCCATGTCATAACTGCATCCAAATACATGTATCTCCTCTTTGGACTTCCTCTTTGTATTTTTCCTGGCAGCTGCTTTTCTAACATCCTTCTACCAATATACCCAATGTCTCTCCTCTGGACATGTCCAAACCATCTCATTCTGGCCTCTCTAACTTTATCTCCCAGTTGTCCAACCTGTGCTGTACATCTGATGATCTCATTCATAATCTTCTCCATCTCTGGCCTTGGAAGGCGGACTATCTCAATTCCTCCTTGGATGTTATGGAAACAAAGATGCTTTGTCCCCCTCTCCACCCAGTTCCTTCCCCAAGGTTGTGGATGTCTCCACCGGCATGTGTGTTATATGTCTTGTGTCTATTTATGTTGCTTTTTGTGCTAAGATTGTTTCTGATACCCCCTTTCTTCATGTTGTCACTTTCCTTATCTAAAAAGGTGGTGCAGCCACTCAAGTGGCTGCAGCTTAGTCCCCCCATGTACGCATTTTTTTGTTAATACACTTTGGTAACAGTTAGTGTTTCAAAGGTGTTATACAAATAAATTTGACTTGACTTGTCACTCCGAAGTAGAACCTCAGCATCTTCATTTCAGCCACTTACAGTTCTTTCTCCTGTCTTTTTGTCCATGTCTCTGTCTCCAGACCATACAACATAGCTGGTCTCACCACTGTCTTGTAAAAATTTCCTTTGACCTTTTCTGACACCCATTTATCACAAATCACTCCTGAAACTTTTACCATCCTCTCCATCCTGCCTGGACTCTCTTTTTCACCTCTACCACACTCCCAATTTTCCTGGACAGTAGACCCCAAATTCCGTGTCCCAAGATCCAGACGTTGAGAGGAGCCAGTTGAGGTTGTTCAAGTATCTCGTAAGGATACTCCGTGGGCGTCTCCCTAAAGAGGTGCTTCGGGTATGTCCGACTGGAAGGAGACCCCAGGATAAACCCAGAACAAGCGGGAGAGACTACATCTCTCAGTTGGCCTGGGAATGCCTGGAATCCTCCCAGAAGAACTAGAAGAGGTGGCTGTGGAGAGAGATGTCTGGGCCTCCCTGCTCGAGCTGTTGCCCCCACGACCCAACTTCGGAATAAGTGGAAGATAATGGATGGATGGATGGAGTGGACCCCCAAGTGCTTGAAGTCCTGCACCTTTGTGACCTCTGCTCCTTGTAGCCTCACTGTTCCACCAGCCACCCTCCCATTCACACACATGTTCTCTGTCTTAATACGGCTGACTTTCATTCCTCTTTTTTCAAGTGCATATCTCCACCTCTCCGAGTTCTCTTCCACCTGTTCCCTGTTCTCACCACAGATCACAATGTCATCTGCAAACATTATAGTCCACGGGGATTCCTGTAGTTGTAAAAACAAGTAATAAGCTTTGAAAATCACTGACACAATACTCTAATCCAGTGGTGCCAAAGAAATTAAGCTTTTATCCCACAAAACTAAAGTTAATTAAGTTCTAACCACTTTAACTATACCAGGGCATTATGAAGGCACTAAAATTAGAAACACCCTCACATACAAAAAGGACAGATACTTATTTCATGTATACTTAGTAGTACCATGTATTCCTAAAAGTGATAAAGTTTTAAGTTCAAACAATATAGGATGAAAAAGCACAAAAAATATAAAAGTTAAATTTGTAATAAATTGTGAAAGTGCCATGTGTATCTTTTAAATGGCTGGATGTCCATGTGGCTACACGGGACAGGAATAAATCATAACCAAATCTATGTTTGTTTGCTTTTTTATTGCACTTTCCATGCATAGTAATTATTAACATAAATAAAAGCAGATTGAATTTCAGGAGGCAGAGTCTGCACATTAGGAATGTAGCGCTGTACCATCAATAGCTCTACCTGCACACCCTAAAACTTGCTAACAGGCAGCTGTCAATCAAATTGCAACTAGACTTTTTACAGCCCCCAAACACTAACTCTAACTGAAACTAAATGTTTTTCAAAAATGTATATGATAAAGCAGCAAGATAAAAATTGTATGAATCAATAGTAATCAATAGTAATTTTCAGCCATGTACTAAGAGGTACAGTATTAGTCCTTAGTGGCTTCACCTTCCAGTTTCTAGTTCAAACATGCGTATTGTAACCCTAATATGCTTTCAATTAAGAACAAATTGCAATTTGAAAGACACATCAAGCTAAAACAACACAAGCATACATATAAATAGTTCAATAATAACAAAATAAAAAAAAATAAAAGGCCCTATCCAATTCAGTTTGTCACCTAACTCTTAATTCTTGATACAATATATTTTTGATTTAACTGAATTTTTAAATCAAATTGGTTTTTTTAATATAATTCAGTAATTGTTTTTTTATACAATGATGACATTATGATGGAGTGAAAATGGTTACTATGTTTTTTCCACATGGTGTTTTCTTTGTAACCCCCTATTTTTAATTAATTAATTACATTCGTTTATATATATTTTTTTATTGTCTAGTTAGCTGCTTGGTTAAAATAATTGGCTTCGTGTAGCCTTTTAGAACAAATAAGTATTTTCTGTCCAATATTATTTAAAATAGGCATAAATCTGGACTCTTTTGGAAGGCAATTAGACAAACTATAACATTAAATTGATAACTGTTTCTTAAAGACACTTGAAAGCATCAGAAGCATCGAATCCAGTCTGGATCACACTCCACCAGATCTAAATGATATTTAATAAAGGATATATTTAACAATAATAATAAAAACAATGTATAAATGAATGAAGTGTGGGTTTTATACAGGAAGAGAACACAATACATCTATCCTGGGTTATTATTACTTCAATACATGTTGAGCCCAGCCCAGATATGATGTCATGTGTTTGGAGAGCAGCAGACAACTGGCTGAACTGGGATCTTTCACTTTACTTTTACAGGGTATATGCAGGAATAATGAAGTTAATTTCAATACCTTTTCAAGACTTTTTAAAGATCTTCCAAAATAAATTCAAGACCTTATCGTCACTTTGTTTTATTAAGCAACAAATCTTTGATTTACAAAACTGCTGTTGTTTTCAATTAAATCCGTGAATCTCAAACCTACAACAGAACTGAGATACAGTGGAAAGAAAAAAGTTCAAAAGAAGAAACTGAACCACGACTAGGTTTAAGAAAATATAGCTTAGGTTACAACAAGACTCGTAGCTATTTTAAAGTAACTTGGTTGAACAATGGCGAATAAGAAATAAACAGTAATCATTACATGTGCCTCAGTGCAGTTGCTTTGCATTCCAGCAACTCTTCAGTTTGCACCAGCTCACTGAGTTTTTCTTTACGTCTCCTTCTCAAGACATTGGACTTGGTGATCAGTTGGGCCATTAAAGAACCTGACTTTCCCTCTGCCTGCTCTGCCAACTGATCTGCATCTTTTTGCAGAGAATCGCACACCTCTTGTAGAACTTTTTTCTTTTTTTTCAGCTCTTCTAACTCAGCTTCAGCGTTTATGCCCATCGAGGCTACACTCATCTTTTTTTTTTACAAAATGTACAATAAGCCTCGCGGTTATTCTCGGCGATAGGCCTCAGCCATTCTTGAAAATCAGGCATCTCCAACCAGGAGTCAGAAAACTTGCATTTACCCATTGTTCTCACGGTCTCGCTGCAACTTACTCGGACAAACAGACTCAACTTGGAGATAAAGCAGCCGCGCATGCGCACAAGATAGGCCTAGCCGTAAAGGCTGTTGTAACCCGACACTCTAAATTTGTGTGAAGCAGTTTCCGAATCCTCCGCGGTGAAGAAAACAAATATTAGTCATACATACTTTTTTGCTGTCAAATTATTTAAAGCTAGAATAACAGCAAAAAAAATAATACCTCATCAAATCGCTTTCAAGACTTTTTAATACTTTTCAAGACCCTTAATTTTCCCAAAATTGATTTATCAACTTTTAATAACTTTCAAGACCCCGCGGATACCCTGTTTTACATTTACTCCTGCAGCTCTGCCACCTCACTGAAAGCTTGGCACCAAACATCCCAGGACCTTCAGAAAGTACCTCTGCTCTGCCAGACCTGGGACTGCAGTTTTATTGGGTGTAAATCATCGTGCTGGTGTAGTTTTCTCTGGAAAGAGCTGACCTATTTGTTAACGCTTCTTTAAAATAATGTTACCTACAGGAAAACGCCCCCCCCCCCTCTTTTCCACTTCCTCCGTCTGTCTGTCGGTGCGTTTTGGGCACGGTCCAGCATTTTCTGCTCTATCTGTGCCTGCACTGGGTTTTCCCCCTCATAAAAGGCCCGCTCCATCATCATAACAGGGCAGAGGGATGTTATTCTTCTCCTGTTTAGGTTCAAATCTGTTTGTTCTTCCTCATCCCCATCTGTTACCAGGCCTTGTTTTGATCAATGGAGATGTATGAAACTGAAACGTTAGCGGACGCAGACTGTGGCTTGTTTGTGCTGCAACACACTCCAGAGTTTATTGAAAGTTTTCTAGTGGGCATCTGAACATGAGGAGAAGAATTACTTATCGCTGCAGTGGGTTTCAAAATATTTTGGTTGCAAAAGTATTTACCCCCCCATGGCATTCTCTCTGTTTAGTTTTTCTTTAACCCACTGGGATTTTGCTATATGTGTTTAGGCTCATTGTCCTGTTGGAAATTTCTGCAAGACTCAAATGTTTCCACCAAAAGGTTCTCTATATTTTGCTCCGTCCCTCTTTCCTTCAACTCAGACCAGTTTCTCAGCTCAGGCTGATGAGGAATATCCCCATATCATGATGCGACCAGCACCATGCTTCACTTGTTTTATACCAAAAAAAGGAGCATCATTTTATTTAAAGTTAGTTTCACAATTAAACTTTTAAAGTTTTAATTGTAATATCTAATAAATTGTTTATTGTACTAGAAATTGTTAGATTTGTAATGGGTTACTCTTTTGGTTCGATTGCTCGTTGACGAAAATTTGTTTGAGTGAATTGTTTGTATTGATTTTGTTTTTTGTTTTGGAAAAAAGGGGCACAATAAGATTTCTTCTTCTTCCTGCCACCTTTCAGTTTATGTTTTTTCTTTTCTTTTAATATTACATGTAAAAAAGGTTTTTCTTTTGACACAATGTAAAATGAATAAATAAATAAATAAGTTCAACAAAAGAAGTCCCTTTGGAAGGCGTGTGTTGAGATAAACTGTTGAAACATTAAAACCATACAGAGATTGGTGGAAGTTATATTCTTACTGAAGGTAATAATTTAACCTGCATTAAATGTAGGACTGTGTGTGTGTGTGTGTGTGTGTGTGTGGGGGGGGGGGGGGTATGCCAATGATTGAACCTGCACATGTGTTTGTGTATTGTGATTTGAAAGCAATTCATAGTGTTATATTTTCTGTCTTATTTTATTATTGCATTGTATATCCATTGTTTTTTGTTGTTGATTTTTTTAAAACTCATCAAGGGACTGCAGATGCAAATTAGCTTTTGCTATAATCTGGTACAGTGCATCAAATGGTGACATTTATGTTTGAGTTGTACATTGTCCCCCTTTTAAATAAAATTCATTCATTCATTTTTAAAAAAAGCAATGCTTGTCATTTAGTAATCTTTTTCCTTCAAAATACTGTTTTCTGTATTTGAACTGCTGATGTGGACCATATGACAATGGAAGCATCATTGTCACCTTCACTAGTCTAACTAATCCTGGACATCTCATTAAAATGGTGATTAATAAAGTGCAAACTTGAGGAAAAAGTAAACAGAAAAAACAGGACACAGGATTTTTTCTACAAGATATTTGACATCTGTTTAGTTTTTACCTTTAAAACAGAAAGCCCCATACGTGTTCGTTGGGTCAGGGTATCCAGTTTGGTTTTGGTACTTGTAGAGTGTGTGGACCCCCAGCACGCCTCCTCCACACTGAGGCAAGGAGACGGTGATGGGGAAGCGGACACTACCATCAGACAGCCAGCTGTAGTCGCAGCGGTTCAGCCCCGCCCTCCAGGCTGCAAACAGCTGACCGGGCGACGCCAACACAGCATCGTGTTTCTCACACTCCTGCTTCGCCTGCTGCCAGGTGAGAGTATCATTGAGAGAGGGAGGATAGAAAACAACACCTGCAGACAGAGAATGATGCAGCAAGTCAGGAAAATATGGGACTAAATTTAAATAACTTTGCGTGACGATACATTTTTTAAAAATTTTAGAGCCTTGTAGATATTTTTCCTCTGTTTCCGAAGTTTTGGTCAAAGTTAAGCACCATGATGACTTAATGTTCTGTATTACTCTGAATATTGACATTTATGTTTACACATCATGGACCTGTATTTACTACTGTCAGGATAAAAACAATGACTGACAATATCCAATAAACAAAGAAAAAAATAAAAATATTAATCATTTCAAAACTTGAAAAAAAAATGCAGAAAACATTTGTAAATATTCAAACTATATAAATGTATAGAAACAAATGATAATTCATAGGGGAAAAAAATTGGAATTATGTCTATAAAAATGTATTTGATAAATT
>JBBPBX010064235.1:0-20310 GCA_038048925.1 Garcialebias charrua | reverse complement strand
TGTAACAGAGCATATTCATATACAGTATTTTTTTTTAAGTTGATATTCATGCCAATTAAATACCCAGTAACTTGTGCCTCAGTCACAAGAGTGAGTCCTAACGCACTTTGGGAAATGACAGATACAGTACTGCACTTCCGATGGTTAAATCTAAAATTATTTCCTATTTGGATTTTGATTATGTATACAATCATGTTGAAGGTTTTTGAAAATGAGCTTAAGTCAGTTTATTTACTGTTATTTTTTAAGTGTTTTCTGTGGAAATTTACAAGTGTTTCTGTGCCATTTGTATTATGGGTGGCCACCCTATGTCATGTGATAATGCTGCAGATTTCCAAATATAGATTATGCTGTTTTATGACTAGGCATGCATACAATCGCCATACGACAATTAAACTGTTAATTTGTCAAAATACAAAATGAAAGCCTTTGTGGACATATATTAACTGAAAACAAATAAGAACAAATACCAACCTGAAGGACATGAAGCAACGCTTTCCTGGCATGTCCCAGCTTCTTGGGTGGTGCAACTGGTGATGGGAAGAGAGTGGTGAGTTCCCTGAACAGGGCTATTTTTTCCTCCACTAGAACAGAATAAATGAACTTCTTAAACATTTATCTGCCCAAATTAGATTGACAGCTTCATCTTCAGTTCACAAAACAATTAGGGGTGCAATGATACTGAAAATTCACAATCTAGTTTGATACTTTAGTGTCAAGGTTCAATATTTTTTCTATACAAAAAAGAGAAATTTCCATGCCCTTCACTTTTAGTTCATTTAAGTTAATTAAAACCATTAGTTTAACCACAATCTAGTTTGATACTTTAGTGTCAAGGTTCAATATTTTTTCTATACAAAAAAGAGAAATTTCCATGCCCTTCACTTTTAGTTCATTTAAGTTAATTAAAACCATTAGTTTAACCTCACTGAGTAGTTTTTTAATTAAATATTGCTAAAAAAGCAAGTTTTCAGATGCAGATCCACTGAGCCTTCAACGCAGCGCATCTTAAGAAAAGTTAATAAAATAATTTTCAAAAATCTGTAATGTTATTACATAGTGCATATTGAACCCAGATGCATGTTGCACCTCTAGTGGTCTATGTTCAATACACAATATGTATTGAACATGCAGCATTTTTTAAATTTAATTTATCAACTTGTCTACATGTGCTGTGTAGAAAGCTCAAAGGATCTGCGTTCGACTACTTCACTTGGCAGCGTTGTCGAGTGCAGAGCCACTGAGAAACTTGCAGCTTTAGCAAAACAATTTAAATTACAAGTTAAGAAGGGCATGAAAATGTCTCTTTTTTGTATTGCAAAAACACCAAACCGTAACACTAATGTATCCAACTGAACCGAATGGTGAAATTTCTGGATCGTTGCATACATACATACATACATACAGACATAGACAGACATAGACAGACAGACAGAGACAGACAGACAGACACAGACATAGACAGACATAGACAGACATAGACATACAGAGACAGACATACAGACAGAGACAGACAGAGACAGACAGAGACAGAGAGAGACAGACAGAGACAGACATAGACAGACAGAGACAGAGAGAGACAGACATATACAGACATAGACAGACAGAGACAGACAGACAGAGACAGACAGACAGAGACAGACAGAGACAGACAGACAGAGACAGACAGACAGAGACAGACAGAGACAGAGAGAGACAGACAGAGACAGACAGACAGACAGAGACAGACAGAGACATACAGACAGAGACAGACAGACAGACACAGACATAGACAGACACAGACATAGACAGACATAGACAGACATAGACAGACAGAGACAGACATACAGACAGACATACAGAGACAGACATACAGACAGAGACAGACAGAGACAGACATACAGACAGAGACAGACAGAGACAGACAGAGACAGACAGAGACAGAGGCAGAGACAGAGAGAGACAGAGGCAGAGACAGAGAGAGACAGACATAGACAGAGACAGAGAGAGACAGACATAGACAGAGACAGAGACAGAGACAGAGACAGACAGACAGACAGACAGACAGACAGACAGACAGACAGACAGACATACACACACACANATTTTGGCATCATATGCAGATTCTATAAGATTTCATCAAAAACAAACCTTTAACAATTTTAATAAAAAGTGAACAAGTCAAAAGGATGCTGGTTTACTTTTTTTCCTAAACATGTCACCATAAAACATTTTTTAGTTTGTAGCCTTAAAAAAGACAACACTCAAATGAAGCATCACAAAATGTTTATTCTCATAGTTTGAATGAGCTAGTTTTCACTTTAACAGCAGGGTCGTGTTCTCCCTCATCGTTTCTGTTGCTTTAGTTCTCCATAGGGCTGGGCGATATAGAAAAAATCATATATCACGATATGGACTTTTTTATATCACGATAACGATATATATCACGATATATACAACACGATGTGTGTGTGTGTGTACAGCAAAAATTTGGACCAAAGTTTTTTTATTTTATTATTTTACTACAGATAGTTACATTTATAAGAATGTGAACAAAAAGAACAAGGAAATTTGGACCAAAGTAGAAACTAGATCTACCTAAGATCTACCTTAATTCAAGGAGTACGATTATGGAATGACTTAATGCCAAATGACAAATGTTAAGGAAGCCAAATCATTCCTTGTATTTAAGAAACTGGTAAAAAATGAATTGCTAAAAAAATATAAATGAATCTAATTTAATGTGTGATATATGTGAATTGAAAATTGACTGAGTTATTTACTTATTTTGTTATTATAGAAAATATTGTTTGAACTGTTATTAGATGAATAAGGAGCAGATTTAATAAGATTTATTCTTCATCTGCTACCTTTCATTTTATTATTTTTTTTCTATTATGAATACGTTAATTGTTGTATTTCATTTTATAAAATGAATAAACTAACAAACAAACAAACAAACAACTCCTTTTCTACTTTGGTCCAAATTTTTCCTGCAGGTGGCGGTAAAACAACAGCTGCTAATGAAACTCACGAAGAAGAAATCCGCTCTGAAGTTTGAGTAAACAAAGCAAGAAACAGAAAAGAGAAAACGTTGCGTTTGATTGCGGTTCTGTTGTGTCTCTGGTCTGTTTTGTATTGGTTAACTGGACCCGAGTTCGGACTCGGTTGGACTCTGGGTTCGTGTCCTCTGGACCCATTTTGTCTCAGAGTTTCAGCGGAGCGAAATAATGGAAGCTAACAAGGTGAGCTTCCCCCTCTTTTTGGTAAAAGTTATTCTTCTTGGGCTGCCTGTGCAGCTGTTTTCTCCTTGTTGAGATCTATGGTTGAGACACCGGCTTCATGCGCCTGCGTCTCTGTTGCTCTCGAGTTTAACCACGTAAAGCATGTGTCGCAAACCCGCGCGTGCGTCAAACATAAAGCCGCGCCGTCATCTCGCAAAACCACAATATGAAGCTTATTTGCGACAGTTATTTTTTTATTCTTATTTATCACGATAGAGACGATAGAAGGAAAGTAGCACGATAGACACGTTTCTATTGTCCCCACGATATATATCGTCATATCGCACAGCCCTAGTTCTCCATGGGCAAGAAGAGTTGAACAAAGAGACGTGTCAGCAGATTCGGATGACGTGTAGGGAGATTTGATCACATCATCCAACACCTTAAACAGAAAAGCGGGGCTTTGTTATATATGTACCAGTAATATATATATATATATATATATATATATATATATATATATATATATATACACAGCAGCATTGTGTATGAAAGACAGCACAATTACTAACCTCCATCCGGGTTCTTGGGTGGCTTTAACATCTTCTTCCAAACACCGTAAAACTGAACCATAGAGCAAAAGTGTTCCCATCTCTTCTTTAATTCTGTCAGACGTTGCCCTTATCCAGGATCCGCCATAGCTCATCCATCACCTACGGCGCACGGAAGCATTAACACCTGCCACAGTGCTTTTTTTTTGAGAAACCATAATAAAAAGTAAACCACTTACATTGTGAATCTCTTTGAAGCATGGTTTTACCAAAGGAGTGGATGTCTGGGGAGGTGCTCTTTGAGGTGAAGAAACAGTTCCGGTTTCATTTGATCCAGTTGTATCTGATAAGGTGGGATTTTCATCCTAAGGAGAAAAAAAAAGAAAAAAAAAAGATTGTTACAGGAGTTACAAGCAAAATGTGTTGTGCTAGGTGTTTTCAGCTCAAAGGTGGTAAAAACTTGCCTCTTTGTGAACATGAGCCCACAACTGTTTCCTCCTCATAAAGTTTTCTGGCCCTGGAAAAAGGTCTCGTAAATCATCACGACTGAGGGTCTGTAGCAAGACCTCATCTATGTTGGCAGCTGTAAACACAAATTATTAACTTTCAGAATTATAAAGTTGAGTTTACAAAAATTAAATAAATTATTTTCATATTTAAAACAAGTGTCAGTGTGAACAACAAACAATTCAGTTTGACAGTAATTTACATAATATATTTCATTTAAATACATAAGCATGGCTTACCATTTAGAACTGATATTGTAAAATCATCCAAACCATCCAGGATTTTCTTGTTTTTTTAACTGCACTTTTTCCTGAGGACAGAAAGAAAGATGTCAAAGGAAAAACGGAACCAACTTACTCTGGCTTCTAACCCCAGTTTAACAAATTTGATGAAAAGTTAGTTAGCTGTTAGCTACAGTGCTGCTCACTAAGTCCTCACGTGATCATGGATCGATCTCTGCAGGTCGGATCGGAAAAATCCGATACGTAAATTATGCTGGTATCGAAGCAGAATACTGATACCGGAGCGGCCCATTCCCTATAAAGTTAACTTCATCCTGACCTAGTTCAACGTCTTTTGTCATAATTTGTCTGAAAATAATCTTAAAATAAATATATAAGTTATGATATCATTAAAAAAATGTACAGTACATATAGATCATGCCATTACCTTTCAGACGTTTTGTTTTTTCCTGTTGGCTTTAATTTCATAAACTAAACTGGAATTCAATAAAATAATTCTAATATTTTAATGGTTTTTTTTCAACAGAAAATATAAAATTGTCCGTTTAGACTGTAACTATGGTCATTTCTTAACCTCATTAGCATCAAGCTAACTAGCAAGCTAGCATGTTTTAAGGCAGCTAACGACTCACGGTGCACTATTAGAATTGATTAAACAAAACATGGTCACCAGGCTGTAATGAGTGCAGTAATTCAAAACTGTAAAAAATCTGAATTTGATAAAATAAAAATAAAAATGTCTCATTACCTTAGCTGAGTTTGGTCCACGTGCTGCTTCTCTCTGCTGACTGCTGTGACGATGCAAGACTCCAACAGACGCAACCAAATGAGAGCAAGGAGGGGGGGGAACAGGTGCAGAACATAGCAGTCTGTTTCAAGCTTATAAAAAGCGAAAATGATGTGCATAATAATGTCATAGTAGAACTATAAATTCTATATTAAATATTATGCCTGTTGTAATCCCCTTTTTAAAGATATTACTATGCAAGTTAATGACAGTGTTGGTATAACCCACCCCCTGCCCTCTAGCATGGATGTGCCCGCCCGCCAAGAGTTCAGAGTTCAAATTATGATTTTGGACAGGAAGCACAGATTATTGCTCTTAAAGGAGCTGTATGTAACTTTTCTAACAATATATTTTTAACATATTTCTTCACTCTGTCACTACCTCCTGACATACTGATTTTAGACAAGAAATCTCTGAAAAAACTATTGTCCCCTTGCTTCTCTAAAAGTAAGGTAAGATGCAATGTTGGATGAATGATCAGTTTAAATTATAACATTTGATCTGAACTAGTCTATATTTAATTTTAATGTCTGTTAACATCATATCTACAGGAAGGAGCCAGTGCAGAGAGAGAGAGATAGAGACAGAGAGAGAGAGATAGAGACAGACAGACAGACACACAGAGAGACAGACAGCATAGGTTTAAGTTAGCAGAAAAACAATAGAAAGGAGCAGAATTATTGCTGAAATGGCAGAAAAAAATTAATTTGGCATAAACAAGGTAAAGGTAGCTGACACAAATTGAAATTAGCACCCAGATGGTTAAAAGGATGTAAAAATGTCAAATTAGCAGAAAAAAGCTTACAAGTACAAAAAGGGACAATTTGTTATAAAATAGCTTAAACAACAAATATGGGTGTTAAAATTACTCAAATGTAGCTTAACATGCTAATTTTAACAAAATAAATTGAATTGGCATGTGTTTTGCTAAAGTATGCAGAAAAATATTGTATTTTGTTGTATCCATCCATTATCTATACTGGCTTCTTCCTTTCAGGGTCACTGGGGCCCATATCCAGCAGTCACAGTGCGAGGAGCGGGGTACACCCTGGACAGGTCGCAAGTACATCACATTATTTTGTTGTAAAATAGCTAAAATTGCTAGAATGTGCAGTAAAACAGCTGAAGTGTAGCTGAACATGCTGATATAAGCAAAAAGAAGTAAAAGGAGCACATTTGCTAAACTAAGCATAAAGCAAACGAGAGCCACCAAAATGAGAATTTGACTTAAAAAGGCTAACTTTAATTAATGGCAGCTGAACATTAGCTAAAACTGCAGCAAATAGCCGAAAGATAAAGCAACTGCAAGAAGCACCAATAGCTCAAATTAGCAGAAACAATCACAAAAGTAGAAAAAACAGAAAGAAGCAAAATTATATCTAAAATAGCAGAATAAAGCTGTAATTAGAAAAAAATCCTAAAATTAGTTCAGTTAATAATTAGCAAAGTCAAAAGAGCAGAAACAGAACAAAATGTGTAAGGTGCTGTAAAGATTTTGAAAGATTTTAAATAAGGGTATTGAAAACAGCTCCATTCATTTCCAATAGGAAAAAAAGTGGCTGAAAAGCAAAATGGCTATTAAAAGATGAATAGCTGAAATATCAAAAGTCACAGCCAGAATGCCCCGAAGGAACTGAACATTTTGATATATGAATTGTTAGCACAAAATTTTGGGAATGAGATGCTTTTAAACAAAATGTATGGAAGACGTATAGTAACGAGTAAAAAGAGAAACACGTAAACAATACGGTGAATGCTTGTATAGCATTCCCACAAAGATCAATCATTAAAACAACTATGAAAAATCCCACGACCCACCCATATGAACTCGTGCCATGAATGTTTTTCATTATTAGGTGTCTCTGTATCATAAGTGTGACTTGAACAATTGTTAAAACAGTTTTTGTTACACTTCCCAAGACTTTTGTGCATAATTCAAAGCAAAACTCTATTGTAGCAGTAAAAGAAACCTGCACACTACTGTCAGAAAATCATAAATTTGACAGTAAAATATTAACATCTAGAAAGTTCACACATTTTAAAGTCTCAAAAAGGTGTGTTTTGAGCACATTGTTGTTGAATGGGTTAAGTTTTGGAACTCAAAGTTGTCATTGAGTAGTATGACTTGTGTAAGAAATCAACAAATTTTGTAAGTTGAATATTATGAATATTATGTGAATAAACCATCTCAATTTTATTTTTCCTGTATTGTCTTTATTTTGGCATGAGATAAGCTGAGATATCATTGAGATACATTTTTAATTCTTATTAAGACTCATGTGAGCGCTTGCACTCATCTCCGTTTTCTTTTGGCTGAGAACTCAAATGGAGAGCAATGAGAGACAGCCATGAGAGAGTGTGCTTCCAAGGATATCAAATTGAGACAAATTTGAGAGCAGCACATTATGTCTCATTTTTCTCACAACTGAGACAAGAAAAAGAGACAGCTGTAAGAGAATTTAGAGAACTCGCACAGTGCTCACTGTGAGACATATTTCTCAGGAGAGACATTTGAGAAGAATGAGAAAACCACTTTGGTCTTGATTAGTGCTCATTGATGTCTAGGATCCGTAAATGTGACATAAATGAGATCTTATCTTCAATTTTGCTTTGCTATGGGTTTGTATAATTTGTTTGTACACAATTCTTTTCATACAGAGCTTCCAAGATATTCATAAACTCATCATATGATCTGTTCACATCATCAACATACACATCATTCAAGTCTTGTTTATCTAGATCCACTTTCAATTTTTTCAAAATATTTTTTGATGTGTTTATGATCTTTTTCTTCGTTGTAACTGCTTTTGTGATGCTTTGATCATTTTTATAGATTGTGAAAACTGGTAAATGATCACTTATGTCGGTCGTTAAAATACCACCTATCACATCCCCATTTGTTATATTTGTGAAAATATTATCAATTATTGTGGCACTATGAGTTGTAATTCTTGTTGGCTTTGATATCAACGGATACATATTTAAACTGTACATTGAGTTTATAAATATACTGATGTTATTTGAATCTGTTTTATTTCCCATATCAATGTTAAAGTCTCCACACAAAAAAAACTTTTTTTATTAAAACTCTTCTCCAATAGCTCCAAGATATTATCAGTGAATATTTCTATATTTGATCCTGGTGATCTATACACACAACTTATTATTATCTAAAAAAGCTAAGTCTGGTCCTCTGGACATTCAAAAAATAAAACAAAACAAAGCAAAACAAAACAAAAAATGTAGAAACGTTTCGTCTTTCGTCCGAAAGACTTCTTCAGTCTGAGAAGCTGTATTTAGCTCAGTCTTATAAATAGCACCCTCTCACAGTGGATCAACCAGTTGGCTGATGACAGCTGAAACCAGCTGCTCACATGATCAAGGAGGACCATCAGCCTAACGATGGATCGTTAGCACCCTGATGGTTGTTTGCTATTCACAGAGGGCTGAGTGATACTAGCAATAACAGCATTGTAGGAGGGGGACAGTTGAACCCGGAGGCCTCCACCCCTGTTTAATGATGGACGGTTTCTTTTCACAAAGATGGCCTCCTTTACTCCTCTCTCAAACCATTGTTCCTCTCTATCAAGGATGTGAACATCTTCATCCCTGAAAGAGTGACCGCTGGCCTGGAGATGAGTGTAGACCGCAGAGTCCTGACCTGATGATGTTGATCTTCTGTGCTGGGCCATCCTTTTGGCCAGTGGCTGTTTAGTTTCCCCGATATAAGACTGATCACAGCCCTCCTGACACTGAACAGCATACACAATATTACTCTGTTTGTGCCGGGGGACTGGATCTTTGGGATGAACCAGTCTTTGTCGTAATGTATTTTGGGGTTTAAAAGCCACTGGGACGTTGTGTTTAGAAAATAAACGTCTCAATGTCTCTGAAACTCCCGCAACATACGGAATGACCACTGGTCTGGGTCTGGGTTCCTTCTTTTCACCTGATGGCTGGCTGGAGTCCTGTTTGGGTTTCTTCTCTGCTTTCAGGAAGGCCCAGTTAGAGAAATGTGGATATCCTAACTGGGCCTTCCTGAAAGCAGAGAAGAAACCCAAACAGGACTCCAGCCAGCCATCAGGTGTAAAGACACAGATCAGGTGTCAATCAATCAATCAATCACCTTTATTTAACCAGGTAGAGCCCATTGAGATCGAGATCTCTTTTACAAGGGTGACCTGGTCAAGTGGTCAGCAGCACACGTCACATTGGCAATAGGCATTTGCACTTATCAAAAAGAAAATAAAGAAAACTACAATCACAGTAAACAGATGTTGACAGGTGTAAAGTCACAGATCATAGATCACAGATCATATACTCTCTTAGTTAATCCTAGATGTTATTATTGTTTTTCTCTTGCATTTGTTGTTGGATGTAACTGGGACCCTGTGTACATAATCTCGTTTTCAACACATGTACTACATGCGGTGCAAATGACAATAAATTCTCTCTGACTCTGACTCTGACTCTGAATAGAGCATGTACCATTTTGTCTTAGGGGGAAGTAAATTTGACAGTCATCGGCGTAGAAGTGGAAGGGTATGTTGTGTTTCCGGAAAATAGCACAGAGTGGCAGCAGGTATAAGGAGAACAAGAGAGGACCCAGGATGGACCCCTGCGGAACCCCCCATTTAAGAGCTTCAATGAACAATCACACGGTTGTCTTAAACATGAACAATATTGCTACAAGATATCAGGCTCGTCATGTATTTGAGTTTGCAATATGCAGATCTGAAGAGTGCAGCAAGTTGTTTGGGAGACGCCCAGTGGAGCACACCACAGCCACAGTAGAGAAAGAGGAGGAAGTGAACTGTGACCCATGGCTTAAAAAAGTTAGACAGATGGGGCAACACAGGAAGTGGACCCACCAAATTAAAAGCCATAGACTAAATGTGGGTTACATATGAATGTGATCTAAGGCTCTGATTAGTCTTTGTAGAGTATGGAGTACTGTATGAATAGGTAAATGAGGGCACAGACTGTAGTGTAAAGTGCTTTGAGTATATTGATAAGATAGAAGGATGCTATTAGGGATGGGGCCGATCCGATCCAGTAACGGTATCAGCATCCGATACCAGCTTAATTTAAGTATCGGATTTTCCGATCCAACCTGCCTATATTTCAGATCTGGAGAGTCCCCGGCGAGGGCAGACGGACCTTAGGTGCGCGTTCTTGCATAAGCTGCACACATGAAGAAAGGAGCAATTAGGGAAGGAACAAATGCTCTGGTTAAAGTTATTGCATATGGGCATGTCGTTAAAAACCTCCACTCTCCAGCCGGATCGATCTGAGGATGGGCTGCTAACAGTATGGTGAGCCGGCAGGAGGAGCGGAGGGGCCCGGCTGAACAGGACGAAGGGGCAGAATGAGCTACGATGGCCAACGGCTGAGCATGAATGTCACAGAGGAGCGTGGGTCAACATCACCAAGAGTTCAGTGTCCAAGACGGACCAGTCCAGGCGAACTCCCGACTGGTACAGGATGGAAGCAGCCTTGGAGGAGAACGCATTATGGTACTGGTAGAAAAGAGACTGGCCGTATTTAAGATTAAGATCGGCGATCAGGTCGAGATAGGCGTCCAGCTCTACCTTACACTCAGGGTAGACAGAGCAAATAACATCTCTGAAAACCCCGAAGGCAGCCATAAACTCGCGATAGACAAATCCCTGGACAAGCGGGGATTGGCAGCACGGAAAACTTCGGTGAAGTCAGATGAGGAAGCCACCTGACGATCGACCACAGGAGAGAGGAGTTGCAACGAGACTAAATTGATGTGTTGCCCCTGCAGGATCTAGGAGCGGAGCCTTGGAGAGACATATGCATGGGCTTGCACGTACGGCTGGCCTAAAGTAGGAGAGCATGAATATAAAATAATTAAAATTATTACTTTATTATCTATAGTCACAGTACTGTTTATATTTACATTTACACTACTATTTATATCCACACTAGCTGATATATATATTCTTTTTACTAGCTTTATTGCATAAGTCACTTTGCTACAAATGACAATGTCAAAACCGTCATTTCATTTTATGGATATACTTTAATATTTTTAAACTACTATGCCAAAACTCAGGACGGTATCACACTTTTAATTTTATGCTTATGTTTATTAAAGTTTTAACGATTAAATGTTTTAACGATTAAATGTTTCAACGATAAATGGTTACTGTAGCACCAGGAGTCTGAGAGTAATGTAATTTCGATCCTGTGTATGTCCTGTACATATTACGCTTTGTCAATAAAGTTGGCTTTGACTTGAGTTTTTTTTTCTTTTTTTTGAATAAGGCGAGGACAAGGGGGAAAGCACGCTGAGGCAAGCAGATCAGCCAAAAGAGACAAAGAACACCACATCTTACCCTGAGACGAGCTAGGGCGAGCCTCGGCGAGGGAGAACGTTCCGGGACGAAGCAGGGGGGCTGTCTGGTCCGGCTGAGCCGAAGTAGAGGGCCAAGCGTGGGCGAAGAGGCTGGCCGTAGCATCGGGCTGAATGTGGGCGGAGTGTGCAGAAATGGATCGGTGTAGGACATCCAATGAGGTGATGAGAGCTGCCAATAGCTGCTGGTTATCCAGGGGTGGCTGCGCCGAAGACGGGCCAGGCGGCGAGGAGGGCGGGAGTCCAGTAGCCGAGGCTTGGAGGGACGCAGCCGGGGCGGAATCATCAAAGCGGCTCGTGGCGGGGAAAGGCCCCAGACCTGACACGGGGGCACCCGAGGAGCGAGGACGGCCTCTGCGGCGCTTAGCTGGAGGCGGAGATCTCTTTTTGGACCTTTTACTAGACACGGGCGGAGGCGGGGAAGGGGGCGAAGAACCGTCAGATGGAAGAAGAGCGGCGAGAGATGCTAGCTGATCGGGGGCGAGGCCGGCGGCTGTTCTGCCGCCCCTGGACTGGAGGAAGGTTGACGGGGAGCAGGGAGCAGGGCGAGAGGCGAGCCGGACGCTCCGTCCGGAGGGAGCAGGAGAGGACGGACCGGCAGCGGCCGCATGGAGGATCGGGGAATCCAGAGAAGCGCTGGAGTCTAAATCGGACATAGTGAATTGTTTTTAGTGCAACCAACAAGTACGAGCAAACGAGATGCATGCAGCTAGGCTGGCAAACAGGAAGAGCCCAGGAAAGAGAGCCTTGTATCAGGATGGACGGCTGATGAGCGATGAGCCGCAACTGGTGAGTCTGCCATGTTGAATTTGCGGCGAGCCTTCATTAATACTTTAAATTTAAATTTTATTTAAAGAAATAAATGTCATTATATTGCAAAACAGGATTTGATTTTCATATGAGGATGGAGGAGGCAACACCATAAATTTTGATGCTATGAATACTCTATTTGGTTTGTTATCTCTAATTTAGTATTCAAAAACTGAGGTGGACTTGATTTCCTCTTAATATATAATTTTGATCTTAGAAGATTACCAGTAAAACTATTAAATTTCCATCAATGGGCTCATTTGTATTGGAAGCTCATTTTCAAACATAATTTTACTCCGCACAACACACCAATTTGGAACAATAGATATATACTGATCAATAGAAAATCCATTTTTATTGAGGAGTGGTTTCGTAAAGGTGTGTGGGCTGCTGCTCACTTTATGGATGCCAATGGAAATATGCTACAAATTTCAAACATGTTGTACCCAGGCAAAATACAAACACATCATCAAAGCATTTCCTCGTCAGCTTCAATCCATGATTAGACAGGATTTAATACATTCCAAGGTTTCCCCCCCTCTTTTACAGACACTTTATATTGAAGATGTAGATTTTTGTGATGTCAAATATAATCACAAGTTTATGAGAAGCTGTTTATCACAGTACTGTACTGTACTGTGCTACTGGTGCACTTAAAAGGCAGTATATCCTCAGAGATTTCAATAAGGAACTAATTAAGAAGATTAGATCCAAATATTTATCTTTTCCTCTCTCATCCCAAATCAAAGAAATGCAATTCAAAATTAAAAACAAAATTTATCCAACCAATGACTTTCTGAGAGACAGGTTTAAAATGGATGTGGATAAATGTGTATTCTGTGAGAAAGTAACTGAGGATTTAGATAATCCGTTTTTCACATGTGACATTGTACAATCTTTTTGGCAAGATCTTCACCAGTTTATCTGGGTTCATGGGGTACATTTAACAGATTTAACCAGCCAAAAGATTAAATTTGGTGTTTTTCTTAATGATCATGACATTGACTATGGTATAAATAATGTTCTGCTGTTAGCCAAACATTACATACCATACAAATGCCGCTTCATTAAAACCATCCCTAACTTGACACAGTGGAAGAAAGAGTTCAATTTGTTTTATAAGTCTTTGTGTTTGTGTTTGGTGAAGTAAAAGCTTCTAAGTTGATGTCTTTTTTGAAAACATTTGATGTGCAACGTATGCCCTGGATTTTTATGTTGTAAATACAATATGCCCCGTTAGTCCATCCATCCATCCATCTTCTTCCGCTTATCCGGGGTCGGGTCGGGCCCCGTTAGTATTTTTTTTAAATTAATTTTGGGGTTTTGTTTGTACGTTTTTATTTATTTGATTTTGTATTCTTATTTGGTTTGCTAATTGTAACTTTGTAATGACATAATGTGAACACAATGTATATTATGGTACCTTTTTGATTATGTTTGTATACATTTAATAAAAGAAAAAAAAAAAACTTACCAATGGGAGCCATGGGGCCCGGATCTCCCTGAAACAACCCAAACAGTCCGTATCAATGACCAAATATGGTATTTTAAAATATACAACGCCAACTCACTTTAAACCATACTGTTCTGCCATTGTGGTCCCGGAGAGTTTTCATTCCATCCACATAATAACACTGCAGCCATGCCTTAAAGTCAGAGTAGTCCGCCTTCTCAGGGTCATAACCTTTACCACCTAAAACATGAAAGGTCTCTTTTATGAGGCGTTCTTTTGTTTTTTGACCGTGAAATGTGTAAGAACTGACCTAAGTTGACCACCTCCAGTGGTACAGTGTGACAAAGCCTGAGCAGGTCACCAGTTTCCTGTTTCATATCTTTCGTTTGAGTTGTCTGTGAGGCATTTTGAGAGGAACACAATGCTCTGTGATGTAGTTGTGGCTCTTTCACCTTTGTGAACTCCTTTTTCAATGGCTTTTCATTCTCAAGTGGATCATCTGGCTCAAGGCCTTCCAGTATACTACGGGCACACACAAAGGGTGGAATACTCAACCTAAAAATAAGAAAAAAGAAAGAACTTAGGACCAATTGTTTTTCAAACGCGCTGTAACACCATTGCACCTTCCCACGAGGGAAAGTGGCTATTCATGAGCTTTCTGAAGAAAAATGACCATGACATTTGTGGGAATCAAGATTTGTTTCTCACAACAAAACAAAAACAAAACACTTGTTTTTTATAAAACTATCGCACAAGAACGAAAACATAAAATACAAAAGGTGTTTTTTTACAAGCCTGACAGCTTATGGGACCACTGTGCGCTTACATGTCTTTCTCTTCTTTCACAAAAAAATGCCAATGTATTAAAATAATAGCACACCCATGTTTCTGCCTATAATATTGCTCCCCATATGTGAAGTCAACTACTTCACTTATGGGGAGCAATATTATAGGCAGAAACATGGGTGTGCTATGGGGTCTCCAGTTTCTCCTATTGTTACCAACATGTACATGGAGGAGGTAGAAAAGAGAGCCTTGACGTCCTTTTCAGGGAGACCACCAAGTCATTGGTTCAGGTATGTTGACGACACCTGGGTTAAAATTAAATCTCAGGAAGTCCAACATTTTACTGATCTCATCAACTCTGTGGATAAATATATCAAGTTCACACGAGAAGATGTAAAAAATGGCAGGCTGGCTTTCTTGGACTGTGAGGTCTCAGTTTCTGATGGAGGACATTTGCAAACTGAGGTGTACCGCAAACCCACCTACACAGACCAGTATTTACAGTTTGACTCAGCAGCCAGACAGAAGGAGAAATCCCAGACACAGACAGGCTCTAGACTAGAGAAATGTGGATATCCTAACTGGGCCTTCCTGAAAGCAGAGAAGAAACCCAAACAGGACTCCAGCCAGCCATCAGGTGAAAAGAAGGAACCCAGACCCAGACCAGTGGTCATTCCGTATGTTGCGGGAGTTTCAGAGACATTGAGACGTTTATTTTCTAAACACAATGTCCCAGTGGCTTTTAAACCCCAAAATACATTACGGCAAAGACTGGTTCATCCCAAAGATCCAGTCCCCCGGCACAAACAGAGTAATATTGTGTATGCTGTTCAGTGTCAGGAGGGCTGTGATCAGTCTTATATCGGGGAAACTAAACAGCCACTGGCCAAAAGGATGGCCCAGCACAGAAGATCAACATCATCAGGTCAGGACTCTGCAGTCTACACTCATCTCCAGGCCAGCGGTCACTCTTTCAGGGATGAAGATGTTCACATCCTTGATAGAGAGGAACGATGGTTTGAGAGAGGAGTAAAGGAGGCCATCTTTGTGAAAAGAAACCGTCCATCATTAAACAGAGGTGGAGGCCTCCGGGTTCAACTGTCCCCCTCTTACAATGCTGTTATTGCTAGTATCACTCAGCCCTCTGTGAATAGCAAACAACCATCAGGGTGCTAACGATCCATCGTCAGGCTGATGGTCCTCCTTGATCATGTGAGCAGCTGGTTTCAGCTGTCATCAGCCAACTGGTTGTGTAACACTGTGAGAGGGTGCTATTTATAAGACTGAGCTGAATACAGCAGCTCAGACTGAGGAAGTCTTTCGGACGAAAGGCGAAACGTTTCTACAATTTTTTTGTTTTGTTTTTTGAATGTCCAGAGGACCAGACTTAACTTTTTTTTAAAGATTTTGCTACCTGGATTATTGAGCATGCATCAGGACAAAAAAAATACTGTTTCTATGTTTCTGAGCTGGTTCAACCTACCAACAATGTGTTGGCACTAAAGATTTATTTTACATTAAAACTGCAACAATGAGCAGATTAATTCATCCCCTACTCCTTTAAAATTAAAGTGGATTATCTAATTATGGCTAATATCAAGTGAAAGTTCAGAAAGAGTGCAAGCCCAGTTTAAATGCCATTTATGTCCAGATGCATGCTCAGTAATCCAGGTAAATAAATCTGACAAGGTTGAGTCCTCTGGGTGGATTTTTCTTTGTGAACATCAATTTGTGAGTGTTCATCACCTGTAAAGGATTTCAGCTCTCAGGTAGTTCCCAATACCGTTGAAGTACTTTTGATTCAGCAGGACTTCACAAATCGGTCGGTCAAAAGATCGATCACTTAGGTGTGACAAGACATTCTCCCTGAAAAAGTTAATAAAAACTACTAGTAATTACTTTCAAGTAAACCGTGTTTCGGAACCTAGTCGCGGAGCCGTCGGGGGGACCGTGCTTCGCCCTGTCCGAAGCCGGGTCCCGGCGCATGCTGGAACTCCTCACCTTACCACTAGGATGGACCGGTTGCCTCGGCCTCGCTACCGAGAGGTCAGGCCCTTGCCCGGAGGCAGGCGAGCGGATGCCCGCTCGCTCTCCACCGACCTGCCCGGGCACTGGAAGTGAGCTCGCGTGCGTGGTAAGCCTAGATACTGAGGCCGTCGGACAAACCATCGGACCGGTAGAGCCTCCACGAGGGCAGGCCACGTTCGCTCGTCGATCAAAGTGACAAAAGGGACAGGAGGACGCCGCCTTGGCTCCAACGGAGGGAGGGGAGCCGGTCGCACAGGTTCCACAGGGCTCCCAGCTGCCAAACCTGCGTGTGTCCACAAAGCTCAGCACTCTGCAGGGCTTCTCTTTAGTGTAAAAACGCAGATGAGCATGCTTGGGCAGCTCATCCTCTCCGGTGAACCGGAAATAGCCAGACATCCCAAAGCGAAAGACTACGTCCATGGGTTGATCCGCTTGTCTTGCCTTTGCTCCCTGTTTTGGGGCGTCATCACTCTTGATGGGCGTCAGTGTGAGCTTCACTTCCTTTCCTCTGGAAGTGGCTGTGATGCGATATGCCTCACAGGTGAAGGGCACATCGGGAAACTTGCTGACTTTGTCAGCAAATTTCCTGTCTTTCACAACTTCAGATTTTATGACCGGTCCACAGAACACCACTCCATCACACATCTTGTTCACGTACACGCTGGCCAGGTGGAGCTCGGGTCCCTCGGGCATTTTGACCGAACAAACAAATCTGTGATGAGTGAAACAACTGGAGTTACACCACACTGTCCGTAGGGCAGCTCTGGGGAGTTGGAGAACCGACTGGCCGATGTTGCTCGGAAGCCCCGCCGCGGGGCTCCCTACCTAGGCATGCGGCCTCCGGACGACCTCGGCACGCACCGGACCTCCGTTCTGGACCGTTGGAACCAAGCGCCCAGGCGTTCAGCAGGTCGTGCCCGGGGCTGGTGACGAAAGGGCAGCCGTTCATTTTTGACCCAGTTACGGGCGGGACAAAGTTTGACGTTTCTCAGACAAATGTTTTCCTGAGAAACGTCAAACGTTGTCCTTCCCTTAACTCTGTCAATTTTGGAGTTGCATAGTTATGGGGCTTTTTTTGCATTTTCCGATCCTGAGAAACGTCAAACGTTGTCCTTCCCTTAACTCTGTCAATTTTGGAGTTGCATAGTTATGGGGCTTTTTTTGCATTTTCCGATCCGGCTCGTCGAGACATTACAGACGGAGTTGGGCCCATCTCGTTGGCGCGTTCCTAGCCCGAGTTATAAGCCGACAAAGAACCTTGTGCGCACGTAGTATTTTCCACCCTATAAGTTGCACCCGGCCCAAAATGTTTTATGTTGCATTCCGCTCCGGCTAGCCAGGACCTTTCTGGAAATGTCTAGCCCGTCTCACTGGCGCATTCCTATCCAAAGTTATAAGCCGAAGAAAGAACTGTTTGTTACATTTTGAACCGGCCGTAACTCTGTCAGTTTTGGAGCTACTGAGATTTCGAGCACGTCTCCTGACTTGGGGGGCCCGGAGAGCCGGGAAAAAGTGGTTGCTCGGCCGAAGGAGTGAGTTTGCTATTTTTATCCGTGATAAAATTCCCTCCCTGCTCGAGGGAAGCATGCACGCTCGCGGGGCTCACATTTTCCGATCTGGCTCGCCCAGACCTTTCCAACGATGTCCAACCCATCTCGCTAGCACATTCCTAGCTGAAGTTAAAAGCCGACAAAGAACCGTTTGCGCATGCCATAATTCCCGGACTATTGCCGGCATCCCAGACCCGACATTTTCAAAGTGCTAAATTTCGCTCCGTGAACAAGCCAGCAGCTCCAAACTTACAGGGGAAGGTCGACCTGAAGCTATGTGTGTGGCTACGGGGCCCGTGCATTTGTCTCAAGGAATGTAGAGGGACCGTGCCAGGCTCTGGTGCCCCTATCCTGGGTTTGGCTTTGCCCAAGTCCCCCAGGGAAGAAGGAGCGACCGTACCCAAGATGGGTGACCCCCTCATGGGCATAGCTTCACCAAAGACCCCTGGGGAGTCCTAGAGCAGCCCTACCCAGGAGGGATGCCCACATCCTGGGCACAGCTTCACCAAAGACCACCGGGGGTCTTGGAGCAGTAGTACCCAGATTGGGTGCCCACAACCTGGGTACAGCTTCACCAAAGACCCTTGAGGGTCCTGGAGCAGCTGTACCCAGGTCGAGTGCCCCCTTTGTGGGTACAGCTTCACCAAAGATCCTTAGGTAGTCCTAGAACAGCCCTACTCAGGAGGGGTGCCCCATTCCTGGGTACAGCTTCACCAAATCACCCCGGTGGTTCCTGGAGCAGTTGTACACTGGAACATTTCCAATGTAAAACTTAATTTGTACGGCAAATGTCCCAGCGACTGTACCTAGGTTGGGTGACCCCTCTCATGGACACAGCTTCACCAAAGACCCCGGGGAGTCCTGAAGCAGCTCTACCCAGGAGAGGTGCCCACATCCTTAGTACAGCTTCACCAAAGACCTCGGGGAGTCCTGGAGCAGCTGTACCCAAGAGGGTTGCCCATATCCTGGGTACAGCTTCACCAAAGACCCCCGGGGGTAATGGAGCCACTATGCTTAGGTTGGGTGCCCCCCTTTTGGGCACAGCTTCACCAAGGACCCCATACGGTGTCCTAGAGCAGCTGTACCCAGCATGGGTGCCCACATCCAGGAAACAGCTTCACCAAAGACCCCCGGAGAGTCCTGGAGCAGCTGTACCCAGAACGGGTACCCATATCCTGGACACAACTTCATCAAAGACCCCCGGGGGTCCTGGAGCTGCTATGCCTAGGTTGGGTGCCCCTCTCTTGGGTACAGCATCACCAAAGACCCCCCCAGGGAATCTTGGAGTAGCTGTACCCAACACAGGTGCCCATATCCTAGGTACAGCTTTACCAAAGACCCCAGTATCCTAGAGCAACTGTGCCCAGGCTAGGTGCCCCCTTCCTGGGCACAGCTTCACCAAAGCTTCACGGGGAGTCCTGGAACAGTTGGAGGACATAGCACGAGTGCTCACATGCTGGGTACAGCTTCACCAAAAAAACCTAGGGATCCTGGAGCAGCTGTACCCAGGTTGGGTGCCCCTCTCTTGGGCATAGCTTCACCAAAGAACCCCCTGGGGAGTCCTGGAGTAACTGTACCCAACACGGGTTCTAACATCTTGGGTATAGCTTCACCAAAGACCCACGGGGAGTCTTGGAGCAGCTGTACCCACAAGGGTGCTCTCCTCCTGGGCACAGCTTCACCAAAGACCCTCGGGGAGTCCTGAAGCAGGTGTACCCAGGAGGGGTGCCCACATCCGGGACACAGCTTTACCAAAGACCTTCGGAGGTCCTTGAGCAGCTGTGCCCAGCACAGGTGCTCCCCTCCTGGGCACAGCTTCACCAAAGTCTTCCCAAGGAGTCCTGGGGCAATTATACCCAGCACGGGTGCCCACATCCTGGATACAGCTTCACCAAAGACACCCGGGGAGTCCTGGAACAGTTGTACCTACACAGGTGCCCACATCTTGGGTACAGCTTCACCAAAGACCCTTGGGGGTCCTGGAGCTGTTGTACCAAGGCTGGATGCCTCC